>BDJD01000642.1:71183-97354 GCA_002564525.1 Rosa multiflora
GTTAGTGACATGGTCAGTTACTTAGTTAGTGACATGGTCAGTTACTTAGTTAGTGACATGGTCAGTTACTTAGTTAGTGACATGGTCAGTTACTTAGTTAGTGACATGGTCAGTTACTTAGTTAGTGACATGGTCAGTTACTTAGTTAGTGACATGGTCAGTTACTTAGTTAGTGACATGGTCAGTTACTTAGTTAGTGACATGGTCAGTTACTTAGTTAGTGACATGGTCAGTTACTTAGTTAGTGACATGGTCAGTTACTTAGTTAGTGACATGGTCAGTTACTTAGTTAGTGACATGGTCAGTTACTTAGTTAGTGACATGGTCAGTTACTTAGTTAGTGACATGGTCAGTTACTTAGTTAGTGACATGGTCAGTTACTTAGTTAGTGACATGGTCAGTTACTTAGTTAGTGACATGGTCAGTTACTTAGTTAGTGACATGGTCAGTTACTTAGTTAGTGACATGGTCAGTTACTTAGTTAGTGACATGGTCAGTTACTTAGTTAGTGACATGGTCAGTTACTTAGTTAGTGACATGGTCAGTTACTTAGTTAGTGACATGGTCAGTTACTTAGTTAGTGACATGGTCAGTTACTTAGTTAGTGACATGGTCAGTTACTTAGTTAGTGACATGGTCAGTTACTTAGTTAGTGACATGGTCAGTTACTTAGTTAGTGACATGGTCAGTTACTTAGTTAGTGACATGGTCAGTTACTTAGTTAGTGACATGGTCAGTTACTTAGTTAGTGACATGGTCAGTTACTTAGTTAGTGACATGGTCAGTTACTTAGTTAGTGACATGGTCAGTTACTTAGTTAGTGACATGGTCAGTTACTTAGTTAGTGACATGGTCAGTTACTTAGTTAGTGACATGTAATTAACAGTGACATGTTCATGATTGTGACATGGCCAGTGACTTGAGGTTAATAGTGACGTGGCCAGTAACTTTGCCAATGACTTGAGGTTAACACTGACTTGGTTAGGAATTGACAGTGACATGATCCGTGACTTAACAAATAAAGCATACCCAAATCAAAGTCACTCTTGGTCCTTGAGCAGCACATAATAACATAGTTGATGAAAATACTTCATGAAAATCAATTCCATCAATCTCTCTTTTATTAAATAAAGTTCAAAACAGTTTTGGAAATCCATAATGATCGCTACTATAGGATTAGGACTGAATCCAAACTCGTATGAGGATTTTGATACAAATTTAGACTGACATTGCACAATTGTGAGAATATAAACTGATTTACATCTGGGTCTTCTGGATCTATTATGAAGGTGCAGCAAAAGGATAAAATATTGATTCAGGAAAACACCAAGTGGCAGGACATAACTTGCCTTTATATCTATTGTATAGTTTCTCCAAATGTCTAGAATCAGTATGTACTTGAATCTGAGGCTGGCTGCAGAATATATCAAATGCTCCTTCAAGATGCCAATCACTCGCCTTCAAAGTCTGCAAAGAGACTTTATCACTGCATATGATGGCAAGTTAAAATTACCAACTATTCCCAGAAACATGCTGAAACTGCAAGGTACAAAAAAGTACTAAACAAGCCCACTAAATATAATAAAAAGTACGGTGGTTGTGGAGTATGCATGCACTATTCTATTAGCCAAAACTGACCAAGAGTCGGTTTTTAGCACAGTTTTCCAGCAGAGAATTGAACAGTTCAAATCCTTACCACTGAGATGTCTGGGAACTTCAACAGTTCAATTCAATGTGGCCACTACTGATCCAGTCCTTGATCTGTGAAGTTTTTCTGTTCTTCCTCCTCTGGATCCTGACTTCCTGAGTATCATCGATCTGCTGTAGATCTCTATTCTCATAAGCCTAACCCAGATGGCCAGATATGCAGCAGGCTGATAAAAAGATATAAGGAAAAGTAAGGCTTTAATTAGGACGTAAAGCCAAGAAATAGTCATTAGTCAGCTCAATTTTCAAATTTCTGTTTCACTCTACTCACTACTCTCATTTGAAGATTAGCCTGGTTACTTGGTCAATTTCTAATTGTTTAATTACCTTCATCAATCATGCTGCTATTCTTCTGGTTGTCTGTCAAGAGAATCATATTATTCCCACCAACTACCCGGACCAAAAGCTATCAGCAGAGCTTTTACTATAGTAATATAATAAGATTTACAACTCTTACCTACAGGAGCAACTATATACTGATCCTCTAATGATGGGTTAACCTGGGAAATGTAAAAAACATGTCAGGTTTACTATCTAGCATATTCCAAAGTAGATGTTACACCCATTAAGCTCAATTGAAGCTCTAAAGCTATAGGGTGTCAGATTGGAATTAGCTCCTAGGATTATTTCTTTAGCTTGAATATCATAATTTCCATCCTCACAGGGATCAAGCACACTTTTTACATGTTCAAATAACTAGTATCACTACATAGAATCTGGCACATAAAGACAAATTTTACTAGCTGGTCATCCCAAAAGGACTCCTATTCTTACCTTAAGAGCTAATACAAGATGTATGCTGTTACGTTGCCAACCTCATTTTCAAAGGATTCTTGGTCCATGAATTACGAGCTTCTTCTTCTGGACAAGTTGAAGCATATTAAGATCAATACCAAAAGGCTAAGCATGACCAGTTATCAATGTCAATACGAAGTCATAAGTTAAAACCTACCTTTCAAAGCAAGGATTTAGGAGTTTGGATTTATAGGTGCAGAGTCGGCGTTGATTCGGCACACTCATATCAATAATCACAATACTATTCTGCAGCGTTGTTTCTCGAACACGTGTACTTATTGGACTCCATAGTAACATGCGTAAATGTTATGAATTGCGGATTAATCTCAACGCTCGGAAGCTGCAATCAGATCAAATCACATGAACTCATCAATCACTTTTTATAACAGTCAAAACCTCCCAGAGTACATCTACTATTCAAAAGCTAGCTCCTAAAGCCAGAAATTCCTAGTGAGCTAACTACCAGATCTGAACAGAGACTATAAACTTCACAAACTCATAGATCTATCTGAAGCTTGACGAGAAGTAAAGCAATAAAAAACGAAGTCCAGACTACGAATCAAGCACAGTATGACCAAAAATCAACTATCTGAGCTAAGAACACAACTGTAACAACAAATTGAACAATAACTTTCCAGGTACTGTTGAAATGTGATGGTATCCAGTAATGGTGAGCAATAACTTTCTCTACTAGTCAAGCGTGTATGTGTACTTTTTGAATTCTACAAACGTAAAACATCAATAGTTAAATCCCAAAACCCTAGCAACTAAATCAGCACAAACCAGCTCCAATCAAATCAAATCAGCTGCAATCACATTCACAGAGAGAGAGAGAGAGTGATGAACATCAGCAAACACAGTGCAATAGATATCCATACCAGCAGAGAGATGAACCTGCAATTAGCCGCAATAGAGGCAAGGCCTTTGGTACCGAATCCCTCACAGAACGAAAGCACAAGGAGATTGAAATTCTTGAAATACTTGGCAATCAGTTCCAAGCTCTCATCAGAGATCATGATTGAAACCGGTCTCCGATCATGTACATCGCAGCAGCGGAACTCCCCTTGCGGCACGAATCCACATGGACGGAGCAGGACGGATTGCCGATCTCCACGATGAATCCACTGTCGCAGTCCGGACACACCACCGGTGAGTCGCTGGAGCCGGTGAAAACCATAACGAAACCAAAAACAAAAGGCTACTGGACGCCAATGGACCAAGAGCAGTCGGAAGCTAGCGGCGCAGCAGTGGTTAATCAATTTGGCTGGAGGAGGCGTAGTCGTCAATGAACAGAAGCTGCAGCACCTTCGATCTGAACCAATTGAAATTTGAATCAAATCAGAGAGAGAAACTCCGATCAAAATCGAATCAAACTTTTTAGGTTTTGGGATTTCTGATCGAGAGAGAGATTTGAGCTTGAAGATTTTGAATAGACAGTTATAAACGTTTATTTACCTTTTAAGGACAGAATCGGAATCAAAAAAATTAAAAACTGACCTTTTTTAACATCATTCTATTATTCATAAGGACTAAATTAATATTATTAACAATTCATTATGGACCTTTTTATCAAGTGGGAAACTAGATGATCTTTTTATCATTTCACTCTCTAATGTGACCTTTTCCATCATTTCCCTTTAAAAAAATAGAGAAAAAAGAGTTAAAAAAAGAAAAACAAAAAAAGTGTCAATTTTTTTTTTGGGTCAATAAGAGTAAAATAGTCATTTTACTGTTGAAAATAGTGTCACGTCAGCAAGATAACAGATTTTAACGGAAAATTGACGGCAGAGACTTTTTAGATGAAATTGGAAAGTTCAGAGACTATTTAGGTGAAATTGAAACATCAGGGACTTTTTAGGTGAAATTGAAACATCAGGGACTGAAACGTCGATACCCTATAAGTATAAGGAGTAAACAGTATTTTGTCCATAACATTAATTATCCTTGAATACTCCAAATCATCCACAATTCCAAACTTGTAAGATATAATTCCCAAGCATCGAAATCAATTTAACATAGATATTGATCAGCACTAAGAAAAATAAAGAATGTTTGCTAAATGCTTAGCATACATGTGCACCAAAACTATGTCATATTTTTCATCATCAGGATCAACATTCTCGTTAAAAGAAAAAAAGAAAAAGAAAAAGAAAAAAAAGAACAAATTTCCAACTCTATCTTCAGCTAAATATCCATAAAATTAGGTCATTCAATGAGGATTATTGTTTAGAAGGAAACTATGATTAGGAATATGAATATATCATCATCACAGAACTGGGAATCATATGAAAATAGCAGAGAAGCTTACCTAAGCTCTGACTACGTTATGACCAGAAACTTCAATTGAAAGAAATCTGCGTTTACTGAAAAAGGAATGGCTTTTAACAGTTGAATATAGGCAATGCTGTTATGTTTTTTTTAACAAACCCAGTCTTCAAACCATGTTTCATTAAAGCTAATAGAACTCCTTAAAACTAATAAATTTAGAAGGGCAGCAATTAAGATATAACCGATCAAATTTTAATTTTAGAAGGTAAATATAAAAAGTAGAACTCTGACCAAAAATTTTGTTTGCTAATAGGCTTGGCATTCAAGCAATTCAGAAGGAAAGAAGTTCTGGTTTTTAATTTCAATCAAAAGCAGAAAAGGACAGGGATAGCTATGAAAGAAATGACTAAAGACGCACAATAAGAAATTAAAAGCTCGGAGGTATTAAAATCCAGTCTATTTTTCCCAAGCTTCAGAGTCTCTTCATGATTAGATATAAAAATTTGACAGCAATGAGAAAAGCAAGTTTGAAATACCATAATAACAATTTAAATTTTTTTACAGAAGAAAGGCAATTGGCATGAACAGAGACAAAATCAAAACCAATCCAACTCTTAAGAGAATAATGTTATCAAAGATAAACAATACATGCAGATGCATATGAATATGAAATGTGATTAATTGAGACTGAGATCAACCAATGGTATAATCATTAAAATAATAATAATAATAATTAAAGCTTTTTTGGGAGGTGAAAATCCAATGTGAAAATAGTAAATTACCTGCAAGGTTTTTTTTATAAGCTGTTGCTGGTTCTCCAGGATCCAAGTTCATGATTTGTTAGGCCATCAAATTGAAAGTGAACAGCAATCACTTCATCTGTAAAAAATTGATTGACGTGTTACATTTAGGAAAAATTGTATGCATAGGATAGCCATGATCCCTGTTTAAAGGCTTTAGCATAAGAAAAATCAGAAGAAATCTGATCTGAATATTGAAAACCATGTAATGCAAAGCTGTTCATAATTTACCTCTCCATTCATTTCATATGAATTTGTTGCCTAAATTAATGAAATTGATGACTTATAAAGTCCCCCTTGAAATCATCAGATTTTGAATCCATTGATGCAAGTGTGGGTTAATGAGCTTTGGGAGAGAGTTAGGTTCTTGTCATCCTCATGTGCTTCCATTTCTTTAAAATTCAAAAAGTACACCCTCTCTTTGTTCAAAGTACCAGATATCTGACCTAAACAAATTCAAATCAGTCTCTCTTAATTGCAAAAGAAAAACTCAGAAACTGGATGAGGTATATGTGACAAAATAGTAAACACATAATGTAAGACTTAAGTTTCTGCACATGAAAGCATTTACCTCTGCGGATCTCTCCAGAGCTTCAAGCTGCTCCGAAAATCCTTTTGCAGCCTGAAATCACCAACAAACGGCAAACCAATCAATATCTTTCTTCTGAATACGGAAAATATTCATTATATAGCCTTATAATTAAAGCACTCACACATCAGTATCCACAACATTGTGTAATGCAAGTACCACTTCTAGAGAAAGTTCCTTTGGAGTTGCACCATCAGTGGTTTTTACACGCTAAAGGAGAAACTTGTCCTTGCATTGCATGTCTAGAGCAGCCTCTTTCTGTGCTTGCACTGTAACTAAAACACAACATACAATTTTTAACATTAATCTTTGTAAGGTAACAAATTCACATTTACAATAAACATGACCAATACAACACAAATGAAAGAGAAAAAGCAACCTGTACAGAAACTATATTCGAGCAATATTTCTTGCACTTGTGTCAGCAACATGTCTTCTCAAACTCTTGCTTTTTCCTGGTTCATACCAATAATAATTTCAAATACAAATTTTTATAACCCAACTCATACCACAACAAAAATCAAATAAATTTTATCAGAGAGGTTCTAGATTCATCACCCATTCGGAAAGAATTCTTTGTTTCTCATATGGTGCTGAAATTACCCAACATCTGAGCAAAATAAAACAAAGACGCAGAATTCAAAGCAATAAGAAAGTAAGACCTGAAATTCCCAAAACTAAATCTCTTGGCTACTCGACCAAAAATCCTTCAAAGCTGATGAGGAGAAAGGAAACCTGGAAATTAACCCCAAAATTAAGTCTCTTGGCTACTTAACCTCTAAGATAGAAGCGGCTATCTTTCCTGTGTCTTTGATGCTTTTAAGCCTCCTCTGAAACTCTCCAACATATACACACACCAATTCAATAGGGAATTTGGAAGAACCACTATACTTGATCAAATTATAAAAAAAAAAAAAAAAATTGAAAATTCAACAACTTGGGAAATTGAATATTCAATTTTGAAGAAGCCCACAATCAATTACCAAGAAATTGAAATAGTTTACCTTAGTATTGGGGGTATTGTCGTCGCCGGAACTGGAAGATGCACAGGAGCCAGATTCAGTATTTCCATATCAGAATGAAACGGGGCAGTGATCATTAACTCCTTCGTTATCTAATTATAGATGATAACATACAACAAAACATAACAAAAATTATGAAATAGAATCAGAAATCAGAAATTGTCAATCAAATTACCATCTTTTAATTTCAAAAGTGTATTCTTAACTTGTAATATCATTCCTGATTTCCTATGGGGGGAGGAATAAGGTTGAGATGGAAAGGCAGCAAAGAAAAATATCCGGGCTTAATTGTGTTTATAAATTTTTATGTAGATGGTGACTTGAGCATGGAATATATGAGACTAAGTCACTACAAAGAACACATGATTGATCACTTCATCTAAACTGATCAAGTGAAAGTGCAGTATGACTACAAATCCTTGGTACTTTCAAATTTACAAGGCTTTAGCAAGGAACAGGGTTTATAATTTTTAATATAAAAGTTATGTATCAAAATGAGGAGATTATAAACTCTGAGAAAAAGCTATTTTTCATCATAGGAGAATCAGTATCTAATGAAGGCTTTCAAATCTTTTCAATTAATCATCCAGATTCTAAACTGGAAGACAAACAAAAATTTCTAAAATGTACAAAAATACATATCAGTTGAAAATCAACTGAAACAAAAGACCCCCAATTAAAAACCAAAACATATAAACAGTATTTCTAAAACTGAAATAGCTTCAAATGTTTTCAATTAATCAACCAGATTCCAAAGTGGAAGACAAACAAAATTTCTAAACAGTAAAAATCCATATCAATTGGGGATTAACCATAACAAAAAAAACCCAGTCAGAAACCAAAGCATATCAAAAGTAGCAAAAACAGAAAAAGAGGAAAACTTCCAAAACTGGAATTTTCAAAGTTGCCAAACGGAGTAAAAGGACAAATTAATGATACAACAAACGCAACTGAATAATCTCCTAATCCAATAAAAAACGAATCAAAAGCTTGGATCAAACGGTTTCTTGCCCTTAGAGATACAATATAATTTGAGGGGTATAGATGAACAATCTGGTACAGCGAATGATCGTAATTGTTTGATGAAAATATCAGTGCTTATTATATTGGGCTAATTCTATCAAGCCGTGAGTGATGCTGATGTTGATAGAGGCTTCTCGAAATGGATAAAGTAGTGGAGGAGATCTATAATCGAAGAAACTGATGAACAAACGAAAACGGCAAAACGTCGCACAACAACCCTATCTGACTAACACAAAAACTGTAATTGAGAATAAAACAAAGGGCTGAAACCGTAACTCCATTTCGATCCTTATGAACAGTGGATTGAGTACGTATATATATATATATAATGAATGTAGGATACGAAGGAAATAGGACAAAGATGCTCTGCTATTCATGACGGTGATGTCATCCATTCATGTCATCCGATCGTCCTGTATACAGTGTCCAATTAATAATGATCTGAAAAGTTACCAAGTAATTAATTAACAGAGGAACAGTAGCTGACATGGTTGCTGGCGAGTGGCCGAGAGATATAAATGAGAATAAATTGGAGAACACTAATGACGAGGAGAACAGTAATGTTTAGAGAACTGTGGACGCCCAACGGTCGACTGCGTCAGGATAATATTTTTGATGCATATTGATGAATGATACCAGTTGATGCAGACACCCCATGCACGTGGAAACTATGTGGAATTTTAGGTGGAGGTCGACCAATTATTTTACAAATGGGCTAAATACTAGTTACTATCTTGTGGTTTAGGTTCAAAATCAATTCATCTATGATCTTCTAATTTCATCAAAAACACCCCTGCACTTTCAATTTTGATCTAATAGGTTCAATTCGTTAATATTTTGCTATGGGTTCAACTTATAGTTGTATTATTTGATGAAAAACTTTTTATTTGATAGATTTCTAATAGTGAGACTCACTCCTAAATTGACTATGCATGCCACCTCAACACCACCTCATAAAACATAGGTCATATATGAGTCACGTCAACAAGTTAAATGACTCAATTATCAAAAAATAATAGATTGGACCTATTAGATCAAAATTGAAACTGCAGGGGTGTTTTTGATAAAATTAGAAGTCCAGGGACTGAATTGATTTTGGACCTAAACCACAAGATAGTAACCTGTATTTAGCCCTTTACAAATTTATGGATAAAGTTTTTAATATCTCACGTGAGATCTATATATGTTTAAAACGTTCTCACACGCAAGTGTGATGAGTTTAGTCTCATCATCTATTTCTCAACATATGAAATCAAGCAATCATTCGTAAACTCATTACTGATTCGTAAGAGATGAATAATGAAAACCCAAAAAACAGTTGCGGCAATACTCTATGCCAAAAGAATTGATTGAGAATCGTAACTCGATTAACATATACTAAGTAAGAATGAATAGAAAGCATTGATTAATTGATTGAATAATTGATGTCAAATAGATTTAGAATTTAGTGTAATAACATATCATTAAACAGGTACCAATAATATCTAGTCTAATTAATATAACCTACATATTACATAAATTTTTTTCAAAATATTCAGTTAGAAGGTTCCACCTGGTCCTAACCTCGCTCCGCCTCTGTTAATGTGTGTCTATGCAAAGTGCAAACATAATAATAACAAGTAATAACTTATCAACTACCAGCTGCTTTCAACAAAAATTCCGCCCATCGTACTTTGTAGGGTGACTCGAGCTAGCAAAATCTATGACAAAACAAAATGATCCTGGATAAATATAGACCATGGTCCATGTAGATCGTTATAGCTCCAATACTACTACTGCACCCTAAACCATAAGATGGTCTATTTTGCCTTTTTACATGCGTGATGAGATTTTGTTTCATATCATTTTGCTTTGCAGACCTTTTCTTTTCTATTTACTTTGTGGGGACTGGGGAGTCTATCGCGGCACATCCTGAAAGACATAATTAATTCAATCAGAGACCTCAACCTTTATTTCTAGACTTAAGGGTAAGAAGAAATTAAAGAGAAAACCCCAAACTTATTGCTTGCTCTGAAGTAATTGTTACGTGGACTTTAAAGCAATACACAATGTTTTATTGATTATGTTGAATTTAACATACAACGCTGTGGCTGTAGTTTAGTGGTAAGAATTCCATGTTGAGGCTGTGGAGATGGGATAATGTTTTATGGTTTTTTTGAAACAAATATTATATCCTTTTTATTTATTTATTTTTTAAACAACTATCAGACATGAAGATAACAGAAGATTTTTTTTTTTTTGGTAAGAAGGTATTTTTTTTGAATGAATGGTAATTCCATTGATAAAACGTATGTCAAGAAAGCCATTACATACCCATCCGCTGCCTCACATCGGACATGACAAGGCTTCGTGGTAAAACCACATTGATACATAGGATAGACCAACTATATTCGAACTTATCGCTCACTTATCTAAAGCGAGCCTATAACTATGACAATACATAGTTTATAGGCAAGCAGGCAAATACCCATTAGCGCTTACTAAGAAACTAAATGAGCATATCTCCCTAAATACTAGGGAATTATTGAAAATAGACTAAACTACTAACATAGAGATCCCTATATAAAATAGGAAAAATAAACAACCCACAAGGCCCCAAGACAAACATCACCCAAAGCCTAAACATGAGTGGCCCGACCAAACTCAAGCGTCCACCCTTCTACAAGAGAAACTAATCTTACGCACACCGAAGGCACAGTCACCGCGAGCGGACCTCCGCTGTTCCCACCTCAAGGAATCACAGTGCCACCATCCAGAAGACCCCAAACGAAGCTCCAACAGCACGGTCAAACCCAAATCCACAACGGGTTTGTGCCCCTCGCACTCTAAAGCCTTCAGCAGATCCTTGAAAAAATGCCATCATCGTCGTCGAGCAGAACCCAGATCATGTTGCCGACAATATTCCACGAAGTAGTGCCTACGACCACTTCTAAACTCTGAAGAGCTTCGAACCCTAGCAGAACCTGACTACTTGCTGTCTAAAACCTCAAATAGTGAAATCTTGAAAGCCAAAGGGAATAGCAAAAACATTCCCATCCGGCAGCATCCCAACGCCGATGAGGCAAGTGCCAACGTTGACTGCAGACGCCGCCGGACAAGAAGAAGATTTTTGAGTTTTTCGCCTTTGCTCCCTGACCGTGTGTGGCTAGGGTTTTGTAGCTGAAATATAGAAAGTGAAGAACAGCATAGCATTTTTGGTAAGAAGGTATAAACAGAAGATAAAGCAAGATTATAATAAGCTTATTCCTTAAAGTTCTTTTACTTAGTAAATTAGTAATCTTACTTCCCTAAAAAAAAATTAGTAATCTTAGAATTTTGTTGATGAGGAAATTAAAATGCAACATACACTAAAACAAGAATCTTGAATGAAGGTCAAAACCACATTTTTCATAGTCCTAAATCTAGTTCGATTAAAACTTTATTCTTGAAATACTATTTGAGAATTTTTTTTATATATTTAAACTGTAATGAAGTTCATAGTGTGAATAAGAACATTTTTTTTTTAAAACTAAAACAAACATGATCAAGTAAAATCATGATCGAATTTTGTTCAAAAACAAAAATTAGGCTAATATTTGAACTAAAGTGGATAAGAGCAAAGGTGGTGGATTTATTTTGTGGAGACAATGTTTTGTTGACAAGTAAATGCATATTAGTGAGGCCTGGGCGCCGGTGAGAATTAAGTGATGGGTTTTGACTTTTGAACAAGGATTGTCAACTCTATTAATTTGAAGAGTTCTTGGATACTCTTGAGTAAGTGGGGCCAATTTTGTGGGCGATTTGCTGTTCACCGATCAAATTTGCTCACCACATTACTAAATGTGGTGGTATCACCACCCTATTAAAACTTGTCACGTTGTATAGATTTTAACTATAGTTAACTATAATAAAAAAAATTCATTAATTAATGTTTTTTTAATAAAAAGTAAAAGCCTTCCTTTTCTTCAAAAAAAAAAAAAATGTAAAAGCCTCCCTCACGACTTCACTCCTACTCTCTGTGTTTCTTCTTAACTGCCATAATTATCTCTCTCACCCAGCACAACCACACGACCCCAATTCCCCAACTCCCTCTTCAGCGCCTAAGAGCATCTTTAGCAGACTCTCTATTTTGGCTCCTTAGCTATTTTAGAGAGCATGTTTAGTTTTTTTTATCCATTTTAGCAACTACACCAAACTCCTAAGTGGCTCTCTATTATAACTTTTAGCTATCTCGCTCCTAAATATAGAGAGCGAGATGAGGATCTCTATAATTTAAAACATTCATTTTGAGTTATTTTTATGTAATTTATAAATACATTAGCACTATTTAGTCTTCATTTTAAAAATAATATAAATTCAAAATTATCTAAAATAAAGAGCATTGATACAGACATATTTCTAAAGTGGCTAGCCAAAATAACTTTTTAGCTATTTTAGCTAAAATTTAACTCAAAAATAGCTAACATTGCTAAAGATGCTTTAAGACAATGAAGAGGACGATAACTTTTTTGCTTTGGTGAGATTGAGAGATGTTTCTGTTTGGACGCCGTCAGCGATGTCGAGGTCGGAACTTTTCGCCACAGGCGATTGTGGTGGCAGAGATGAATTAGTCCACCATAATAAATTTCACCATGGATTTATATTGCTATCTGGTGGCAGAGTGCCAATGACTTTAATTAATTTTTACACTATATTCAAATCTCAAATCTGTGTTGGGTGGGATTATTTATTTGAATTGGGTTTGTCTGGTTTGTTGTGAAGAAGGTAGGGACTAGGGAGAAAGGAACTAGTGGCTAGAGAGAATTTGTGTTCTCTCAGACTGCTTTCTCTCTTGCTATTGAAATTGGGTCATTTTGGTATTCTATCAGTCCTTTATTTGCAAAATTCTTAAGGGAAATGATCATATTTCAAAACTGGGTTTGCTATGTTTGTTTCTGGGTTTGATGGGAGAGGAGAGAGAGTTTTGTTCTTTTATTTTTCTTTCTTCATTAATGATTAATATAATATTATTAGTCTATATCTACTATTATAAATGGAGGCCCTCTTTTGGTGTCAAAGGGCTTCACCAAATTTTGAAGTGTCTATAATACCCTTTCATAACATAATTATTAAATTAAGTCAATAAAATATAAATAGATAAAAGTGTAAATTGAAATTAAAAATAGCCAAATCACCACTATTCTATGTTAAAAAAAAATATTCCTTTTAGTTGACAATTTTCTCTCAACACAATGTCACCAGCAAGAAATGCAGGCATGTTGCTAGTTACTATCAATGTTTTAAAAGGCTGAGGCGTAGCCGAGGCGTAGCCGGGAGAGCCTCAGCAAGGCGTTCGCCTTGAGGCGTAAGGCGTAAGCCTTACGTATAAACTAGTTGTATTTACGTATAGAACTAGTCTTATATATAGAACATGTATTGTAACCAACAAAACATTATAAATTGTCATCTATTCATAATAAGCAAGTACTAAAACCATATAATTCAACAAAATCACCAAACCTAAAATAAATCCATCGCCAAGCATGGTCTTTCTTTGTTGTCCCACTAGTACTAGAACTCATTTTGCCTACACAAGATACAAACTTATATTAAATTATCAATTTAAAGTGGGAGCAGGACAATGCCAATCATAAACAAAACAAAACAAAACAGAAGCTAAACCATAAGGAGGGACCATAGGCCCAACAAACAGAACAATTACATGTACGTTTACAGATTCAATGATTAATACTTAATAGTTCAATACCCATGCTAAAATGTAAACCAATACAGATTGTTCTACAAAATAAGAATAGTGATGAGATTGTTATCAAAAACCCCTTTAAGATCTCTTACTAGGAAAAGCCCAGAATCTGGGTTCAAACTTTCATAGTGAAGTGTCAGACTAACTTTCTTATAGTCACTAGGAGGCAATATAGCCTTCTCGGATTCTAGAGCAGATGGAACATTGATGCCATGATCCACAACAGAAGAACAAGACACAGAAGTGTACAGCAATGATGAAGTTATTAGAGCAACAAAGAAAAAGAAATTGGGAGGAGCCATTAGTTACTGATCAAAGCTTATGAGTGGTTTGAACTTTGAACACATTTCTTGCTGTACATGTAGAGTGCATATTTCATATATAGCTGCTCCAATGTGGCCACTTACCATATATATTTGATTTCATTATGACTCATGCATGACTCAGGACCAGCTAAGCATGAAGGTGGAAGTTGCATCTCTCTCTCATTTGGCAAAATGTGAATATCAGAGATTACTGAGGCATAGATATGTTAAAGACATTAATTCGTTTTAGAGTCTAGAAATCATATATAGCTTAGTTTACCCAGAAAACTCATACCAATGATAAATGATATGAATTTCACCAACAAATGCATAGTCAGTCCGATACAAATTGAGTTAAATTTATACCCCACAATAACATTGTTCTTCACATAAATTTTACTTCATGATTCAGACTCTCAGCTTGCAAATTTTACCCTGAAGAAATGGCAAGACAGAGAACGAACTTGAATGCAAATGCAAAAAATTCAAGCCATATCTACAAACAACCAGGTATGCCGTAACAGATACTACTCAAGCCTCTATGTGTTGAACATGATAGTTACTGTAAGAGGAAGTGTAGAGCAGGTTCATCAAAGCAGTGACTATATTCAGTAAGAAATTAAGAATACATAGATGATAGATGTCCAAATTCCAATTCCAATTGCACATAACAAAGAAAAACAAAACCATCCCAAGAAAACAAGGAAAATTGATCAAACCATGATCATACCTTGAACTCCTTTTCTTCAAATCGAAGTATCGAACTACAACTCTTCAACTCTCTTCAAATCTTGCTCCAATTCTGCAAATAGCCTCCTTTAGAACCAAATTCTTGAGAAAACTTATGGGCTCTTCATGATTTTATCAACTTTTCGATTAAGGGATTGGGATTGAGTGCTCTTGAGAGTGAAGAGTCGGAGAGGCTGTTGAGGGATTTGGGGCTTCGCTCGGGTATAATACACGACCTAAATGAAAAACCCTCTCAAAACACCAAAACGACGTCGTTTTGGTGTGTTAAAAAAAAAAAAAAAAAATTTCCAGGCGTACGCTCAGCACGCGTTAAGGCGCGCTTTCGCCGCCTTCCACGCCTCCATCTCCGCCTTCTGCGCCTCTGCGCCTCATCTGCAAAACAGACTCACTTTTCTTCACGCCTCACGCCTTTTACGCTTGAAGGCGCGCCTGACGCGCGCTTTTTAAAACACTGGTTACTATTAATCCTAAAGACTTAACCATGATTAAACTATTGGACATGTGGTGACCATTTGTAGAGTGGTGGTATCACCACCTTTACTAATGTGGTGAGCAAATTCCCTCTAAAGCTCACAGAAGTAGAAGCGCCGAAGAGTTAATAGTTGAAAAAGACTCTTACTCGTCGACGTCGTTGCCGTTGTCGTCCTAGCTAGCGCAGCCAATTGCCGTTGTTGGAGAAGAGACAAAGAAGGAGAGCCGCTGCCTCCAAAGCCCAAAACCATCCGGGGCCAACTTTTTTCTGGCCAAATTTAGAGAAATAGTTTGCTTCTTTGTCTTGCCGGAGCGACAGCTGGAGCCCAAGGGTTGAACTTTTATGCTCATGGTCAGAGTAGATGTTGACAACGACGTCGTATACAGGATAGCGAAACAAAAGAGCGACGCTCCCGCAGTGGCAGTTAAAATAGAGATTTACTCAGTTAACTTTTATTATCGTTTAGTCGATTGAAAATTACCGCATTGCCTCTGCCGTTAGCAACCGTCCTTGGGGCCATTTACTAATCTCTGTCTCCACTATTCCTGCATGTTTACATATGACTATATATAAATATATATACACTCACACACATACCTGACTCTCTCCATCCCGCCTTACCATCTTTGCTCATGATTCAAAACATTCCCTTGTCTAGTTAACCATCATAATTTGAATAACTATCAGTGATGTGGACGACGATGGGTAGCAGCAGTGGTTGTAGAGACCCTAATATTAGGGCTCTGCCTGAGTACTCGATCAAAGCTGCATATCCTCAGCCTGCAGTACTACTCACACCAAAGCTTAGCTCTACTTCCAACATGACCCAAATCCCTTTGTTACCATTCCACCACCACCATCAGAGTACGTACCGATGATGTATACACACACACAATCATATATAGATGATTACATTACACACACATACATATATATATATACACACACACACACATATTATACTTTGATGGTCTGATTATTCTGTAATCTGTGGGTAGCTGATAATATGATTTCTTGTGTACGTATGCAGTGGTTCCAGTGACGTCGAATGAGAAAGGCAGAAATAGCAGTGATTGTTCTTATAGTCATAAACAACCGGCAGCTGCAGCTGCTCCTCGAAGATCCCGATGGACTCCAACCCCGGAGCAGATAGTGCATCTGGAAGAGCTGTATCGATCTGGGATCAAGACGCCGACGGCCCAACAAATCCGACAGGTGACTGCACGGCTTCAAAACTATGGGAGGGTTGAAGGCAAGAATATATTCTACTGGTTTCAGAACCGCCGAGCCAGGGAGAGGCAGAAGACACGCCGTGCACTCATGTCCATGCATCAGTCCGACTCTAAACAACAACAACAACAAACTTTGACTAACAACACAATTAGCTGTCTCCGAGACAAAAAATCTGCAGGAGGTACCATTTAATAAGCATCATTTTATTATTAACATGAAGTTAATCTATGTGTTGGACACAAGGCTCCCCAGGTAACAGGGGGATTAGGGTTCAACACTTGGTGAGGCCAACTCCTTTAGGTCACCCGCTACTGGCTACGGCTCAATAACTGTATACCATATTGAATATCTATGCTACGAGGAGGGGAGAGTGAGAGACTTAATGGTAATGTTAATAATAATTAAGACCAGCCAAGAGCTGGAGAACCTAATTAATTGAACGGGCACGTACTCGAGTACAAGGACTTGTAAATTTATTGGTTCTATATAGATGAACGGGTGCAAAAATTAATTAACAGATAATTACATGTTATGGAAATTATTTACATGCAGTTGACTTTGTTCGTTGTTTTGAAGTTGAGCAGCAGAATAGACGGACACTACCAAGCTTCACTCTTCTTACCGATCAAGTAAGTGTATACTGTATATCGAACCAAAATCTCAAGAAACTATAGAAATTTATTCAATGCATTATTTACGTACTGTTAGAAAATGATTATTTGCCTCAATCCGAGTTGTCATGTCATGTCACCTACTCACATTACTATGCCATGTAATACTTGAAAAAAAAAAGATCATCTTATCCTTCTAAAATCCAATGGTTCTAAATTATTTGCTTACTTTTAAAAAAAATGGTTTTTTTTTTCTATTTCTTTTTTTCTTCAATCAAGGATAGATTTGCATAACACATTCCTGCAAATTATGAAAATACATGTGAAAAATACATATTCATGGTCATATGAATATATATATATATATATATATTTCATCCAAAAAAATACACACACATATATATAATGAAATATATATATTTAAAAAACAAATAACATATTTTTTTTTAATCTCAACTATAATATAATGGTTATATGATCTAATGGTCTAGAATGAGAGTATAATCTTAATTATAATTTAGGTGGTTATTGATCCGCCCCTTAGTTGGGGTGTTGTGGTGTAAAAAGTTGTTTGTAAATAAATTTAATAAAAAATAACTAATCATCCTTACACTAATAAGTTAATTAGGAAAGAATTTCAAAAAAAAAAAACCATTTTTTCTAAAGTAAATTAAAACATGAAGGAATACGTATTAATTGAAGCGAAGAAAGATATTTCAAATTCTAATTAAATTCATTAATGTCATTGATTCACCCCCTAAAATCTAAAAGAAAATATAAAAGGGTAAAATTAGTGTTCCAAGATTATAATTTGGCAATATATATTATGTGGAATTGAAAATAAAAATTTGTATTTGCTTACATGACATGACATCTAAGATTGAGGCCATTGAGGCCATTGAGGCCTTTTACTATTTTACACTACATATGTGCATGAGTTTCATTTGTTACTGTACGTCGTCCTCAGGAATCATCTTCAGTACTGCAAGAGAGGATGATGAGCATGGTGAAAAGCAATTCCTCCGGGCTACTTATGGAACATACCGATTCACCTGGACTGACCTCAAACACAAAAGTGTCAGCTACATTAATTTACAGGAAGCTCTTGGATTTTCATTACTATTATGATTACAATTACGGTATGGTATTGACTGCACCAAATATTTACAAAGAAGAAGAAGAAGAAGAAAGCACAGAAACTCAAACTCTTAAGCTCTTTCCACTCGAGAGCGACAATCTTAAAGGTGCTAAGGATACCAAATTACCTATGAGCAGAACCACAAGCACAGACGCTACTTCAAATTTCTTGGCAGACCAATATTATTAGTTTCTTTGAACACTTAAGGGAGCATATAGCTAGGAATCTATATATTCATGTAATAATAGTACGTATGCGTGTCTTCTCTTTCATGGAATAATGCGGCACATCTTTATGATCAGGCCGGTTCTGTATTTGCTTATTCTTTCCACCTTTGTTTCTTCTATTTGTTCAAACACAGTGGAAGAGTAAGGTTGGCGTCCATCTTCTTTATTTAATTAGGTTTCTTTAGTTTGCTAGTGTACCTTTTCTGTTTCTATATATAAAACTCCATCGTATTGTATTGTCGAAGTCAGTGGTGGATCCAGAAAAATTTCTTAGGTAAGGCAAGATTCAAGGCAAACAAGAAAAACTCAGCCTAGGTAAGGCAAGATTCATCTGGTTTTGCCCTTTTCTGCGATGTATAATTTAACACACATGTAATTAGGGCTGTCAATTCCGACACGACCAGATAACACGACTCGAAACCCGCACGAAATAAAGCGGGTTGAACCCGCACGATTAAAAAGAGGGTCAGCCATGGGTTTACCCGCCATGACCCATTTAATAAATGGGTCGGCCACGGGTCAACCCGCCAACACGAAATGAACCCGTATAACCCGATTATACTATATTTTATCCTGAAATTTTAGACGTTGGGAGTATTTGATCATAGGATTAGACAATTTGAAATATTTTGCTTTATAATTATTGGATTTAATTATTTATGAATTATATATAATTATTTATATTATTCGTCTTGTTGAGTTTTTAGTGAATTTAATCAATTTATACATTTTTTTAGTTAAATTGGTCGCATTGTTAACCCTTAAATGTGACATTTTGTCAAACACGACACAACCTATTTATTAAATGGGTTAAGCGGGTTGGAAATGGATAACCCGTTTAATAAATAGGTTGGGTTTGGGTTTAAATTTTTGACACAATTATTAAATGGGTTGGGTATGGGTTTGTATCTTGCGACACTACAAATACCTTGACCCGACACGAACCCAACCCGATACGACCCATTGACAGCCCTACATGTAATAATGCATATGAGCTCTACAAAAAGGAAAGTAATTCATTTGTCTTTCCCATGGTAATGGAAGGAAAATGAAATTTGCGAATAACTTTCCATTCTGATGTTTGGTAACATAGGGAAAGTTGTTAAAAAATTTGCTATTAATGTAATAAAATAATGTATTGTGAATAATAAATGCAAGAAAAGAAGAGGAAAAAGTGATTCTTTTGGGCCTCGTTTGGTTCGCGGAAAGGAAATCAATTCCTTAGAAAATCTGATAGGAAATGAAAACAAACTTCCCACTAACTTTCCTTTCTGCTGTTTGGAAACATTGGGAAAGTAAGGAGAAAACATATATTTGTTTCTATTCTAGTGTTTGGTTTGTGTAAGAAAAGGAAACAAAATCATTCTAAAATTCTAGTTATATCCTCATTTATAGTTACATAAATCTATCATAAACTTTTTAAATAAAAATTATCAATAATAATTTTCAATAAGGATATAAATGTATTTATACTATGGAATTAATGTAAAAAAAGTGGAAGGGAAAATGAATCATTTGGAGGATGAGACGATTCAATTTCCACCATATTTTCCCTTCTTAAAGGAAAGTTGTTCATTTCCTTATGCACACCAAACATAGGAAATGAATAACTTTTGTTTTCCAGACCTTCAATTATGCTAAACAAATGAGGTCTTGAAGTATGAAATGAATCATTTCCCCATTTTAATTTGCTTCAGGAAAGTATCATTTCCTTTTACATCCCAAACGCAAGAAACGAACAACTTTTCTTTGTCGATGCTTATATTCCGCGAACCAAACAAAGCATAAAATGATTGTGCCAGCAACACCTACGGTAGATTTGTAAATAGGTCTTTACTCTTTAATTAGCAATCAAGATCTAGGTACCTAATAAAATTGGGAGTTACATACATAAGACTCCACCGTCTCCTGGTCCAAGTTGAATCCTTGAATTTTAACTTTCTTAAGGCTAGGATCTTTAATTTGTAAGTACATAGAAATTATAAAGTTACTCTACATATATTGGAAATTCTTTTATGCACCGACGATGTAAGTGACTAAACACTTATAAGATGATCTCAACCCTTAATATTTATAATTTTCTTTTAATAACCAAAAAATGTATTTAATATAATTCAACCATTCATTCATTTTGATATAAATACACGTTGGTAATCTGAATACTCCCATTAATTTATCATAATATATGAAGAAAGTAGGCAAACTGGATTTGCTAATTAGTAATTACTTACCTATCTGTTCACGGGTTTTTGAATTTGCGTATCATAAAATGCCATTCTATTAGTTGGATGTGCGTCCTGCTCTAGTACTCTTAGACTATTCACCGTAAAACATTATAAGGACCATTATTAAATCATTAAATGTTCGTCAATAAAGTAAAAAAACAAAAACTAAATGGGTTGGTGGGTAAATTCAATAGTTGGTTAGTAGTGTATTCATGCCGCCACTGTCTATAGTACGATTCGGTCTAACCCAAGGCCCCTTGCCCCTCAAGGGCTCAACCCTTGGTACTTAATTTCATATATACATTCAAATAAAAGTATAAAACAAATCCCGTACGGCCGTACAGGGGAAACTTGAAGAGGGTTGATCAAAATAATTGAGCAATAAATACTGAATCATCAATGGCTGGCAGACTAGAGAGATAGAGAAGAAAAATTCACGGAGGAGCTAGTAGATGCATTTGCTATCTAGAGTTGGCATTCATATCCATTGGGTAATATCCGCGAGGTAATACTCATTCAATTATAGTTTGTGGGTAATACCCATCAAATAATTCACGGGTATGAGTATTTACCTAACCCATTTCTAAACGGATAAACTCATACTCACCCATTTACCCGTTTTCAATATGGGAAGGGTTTTTTTAATTTTTTTTAAATACTCACTATTTAAGCTCCTCCATTCCCCATATGGGGAAATTTTCAAATAGTCGATTAAGTATTTCAAATACTTGAGACAATGTTTAATAAATAAATTATTGGTTTAGTCACGAGGAAGCAATACATTTAAAACAAATATTTATTTCCGTAAAACAGTTTTCACAACTTGGTGATTAAATGTAAAATAATAAATTTCGGTTCGTAAATGAACCATCCTCACGGATTACCTTTTGAATCGTCTTTTCACAATTATACGATGATCCAACAGTCGGATCCTCATGGATAGAGTT
The DNA here is from genome assembly GCA_002564525.1 of Rosa multiflora. NCBI lineage: Eukaryota > Viridiplantae > Streptophyta > Magnoliopsida > Rosales > Rosaceae > Rosa > Rosa multiflora. The sequence goes on from BDJD01000642.1 coordinate 93,018, forward strand.
CTGAATCGTCCTTTCACAATTATACGATGATCCAACTGTCGGATCCTCACGGATTGCATTTTGAATCGTCTTTTCACAATTATACGATGATCCAACGATCGGATCCTCACAGATCGCTTTCTGAATCATCCTTTCACAATTATACGATGATCCAACGGTCTGATCCTCACAGATCGCCTTCTGAATCGTCTTTTCACGATTATACAATGTTCTAACGGTCATATCCTCATTGATCGCCCTTAAGATCATCCTCTCAAAATTATACGAAGATCCAACAATCGGATCCTCACGGATCACTTTTTGAATCATCTTTTCACAATTATACAATGATCCAACGGTCGGATCCTTACAGATCGCCCTTAAGATCATCCTCTCAAAATTATACGAAGATCCAACGGTCGGATCCTCATGGATCGTCTTTTGAACTATCTTTTCACAATTATACGATAATCCAACTGTCAGATCCTCATCTGAGACCACACAAAGTAATTGGAACACTTCTACGATCAATATATCAAATCTACAAGCCAATCGGACGGTCTGATCCTCACGGATCAAAACTCATTTACGCCAGTATCTCAAAACTACATTTCGTAACAATTGAGACTTTAATAAATTTACGCCAAATAAGAATTAATACCAAAAATCTCGATCATTACATTTTGGGTCTCAGAGTTTTGATTACACAACACCTCTAATCATGGCGGCTCGTCTCGTTGAAGACTTGAAGGTGTATTCTGGGTGGGAAAGAGAAATACTCCGTATAGGTTTTCTGTTTTTTTTTTTTTAGAACAAGAAAATTATAAAAATGCCATGTTGATTGAAAAATAATAGTTCTCAATTAAAAAAAAAAATTTGGTGTGGTTTACAATTTTATATGGGTATTTGGGTAAAATTTGGGTACCCACGGGTATACCCATACCCCACCCATTTTTATACAGGTATTTTATAATTACCCATACCCATAAACTATAGGTATTACCCATTAACAGATACCCAAAAGGAAAAATTACCCATGGGTACCCGTATCCGTGAGTTTTAATGCCATCCCTATGCGTACCAAACCCAAACGCTGAAGATGGTCGATGACTGCGGACTGCGAAACATTTTCTAATCTCACTCAACGTAGGATGCATGAATCTTAAAAGCTAGGATGATGTGTTGTTCGGCTAGTGGCAGCGGACTGCGAAACATTTTCTAATCTCATTCAACGTAGGATGCATGCATCTTAAAAGCTAGGATGATATGTTGTCCGGCTAGCGGCAGTTGACCGCCTTTGAGATAAAAGTGAGAATTTACACCTAGCTGGGCTCTCCTAAGAGCAAGTGCACCCGTAGTTAAGAAATGTCAAGATTAAAAAGTCAAGGCGTCGACCGGTCAAGTAACTGTTCACTGGACATGAGTTTCTACCCGTTTTTTTTCTTGACCAGTCAAGACTGTTCATTTTTCACTATTCATCGATTTTTACTGTTCATTGATTTTTGGGTGTAAGATGTAAAGAAAATGGTAGGTATTTATAGAGAAATTTTAGAATTTTTTTAAATTTTTTTTCTTACCGTTTTGTGACCGTTTGATTTAATATATATACATGTTAATTAGTTGCTGTCAAATCTGCATCTTAATTGAAACAGACGGCTGAGATTACTTGACCGTTGCTTTCAAATTTTTTGTTCACCCAACGGCTAGCTTCCACGCGTCCTCTCTTCCGCCGAATTCTTGTCGCTAGGAGACAAACAAGTCAACCCACGTGGTCGGCAAATGCGGCTAAGCCTCATTCATGCGTCTCCTCTACGCGTCTCTCTCTGCTTGTCTATTGCTGACGTCGGCCACGTCCGACTTTGGGCAGAGCTGGCGTCTCCTTCGACTGGTCATAATTTTAGTCAGGGCTTTGCCCTTTTTCTTCGACTCGGTCAAGAAAGGCCAGATATTGGCTGGTCAAGGAAGGCCCAGTGGAAGCAAGTTTTGGTGTTTGGCTGGTCACCACCTCACCAAATCTAGCTGGTGACCAGTCAAAAACAAACTGGTGGACTTGCTCTAACTTATATACACAAGGACAGAGACATTAAAAACCACAACCAGAGCAAAATTAAGTCTGCATTGATCGACTATTTAGTAAGCGTGGTAAGCAATATCTAATTCTTACCCCATGCATGCCAGGGAAATTTATACGACTCATCCCCACTGTTTAGCTCATTCCAATTCTAATTCTATTGCAAGACTCAGACAAAAAAAAAAATTTATTCTATTGCAAGACGCAAATTTGTCTCGCACAAGACAATCACTCAATTATGTGGCAATTATACACACATACATCTAAAGACAGATCCACTGTTGTACTGCTCATCAGGGATTGTCGCTTTTGCCCTTGCTACTTTGCTGAATTACCCTTGCATTCTCTTTACATTTTCTTAAAAAAGGCTTGAGAGCCTCTCTCTCTAAAAACTAGAGAGAGAAACCAGATCTCAAATTCAAACCCGCCTCTTCCCCTACTCTCTCACCCAAATCTTGATCCTTCTGGATCTAGATTGATGGTGGAAGAGTTGGGGGAGGCCATACCAACTCTGACTTGTATCCAATTTCTCTCCATCCCTACTGATCTTCTCTTTCATCAAGCTATTCCAGCTCCTTTCTCACCCTTGTGGTGATTTTGTTACCCTCTGTGGTGTAGCTCTGGCTATGTCCAGCATGGGAGGACTCTGTTCCTCGTTTTTTCTCTTCTTTTCCTCTCACTGTCAAGCAATTCCATACGTTTCCAGGTCAAAATTGAATCAATCCCACAACACAGCTCCTATCTCTACCCATAACCACCAAGAAGATCCTTATGGCTGCGACCACAAAGTGCATGTCACTTACTTAGGCGAGTATGGGTGCTTACACATGAGTTTTTCATCCCCCATTCTCCATTTTTACTGTTACTGTTCTTGTTCTGGTTCTATGTCCTGGATCTCTGATCCTTGTCGGCAACCATGGTTACTACTTGGTCTCGTTGGTGGAGAAAATGATGCTTTTGTAAGGAATATCATTCCTTTTGTTGTTGGTTCTCCTTTGATATGTATTTTGGAATTGGTTTGGCATCGGTTTATCACGACGAAATTTCTTGGTGTTCTGTGTCCAACGGCTCCTCGGCTACTGTGTGTGGCTCGCGGCCCAAACTGGGCGGCAGCAACTAGGGTTTCAGTAGTGGGTTGGGCTTCTCATCGGGCCTATGTTTTAGCTTTTATTGTTTTAAGGATTAATTTTTTGATTTTGGCTCTATTGGAGCCCAGGAGAAAATTAATTTTCCTTTTTAGTTTTGTCTGTATGGGCCTGTCCATCAGACTGATTAGGTGTTTTCTTTTTTAATGCCCATTGGGCCAGCTTAATTGATCCCCTCTTCCAAAAAAAAAAAAAAAAACCCTGCATTCTCTTTGGTTTTTTACTTTTTTACCTGATTTTGCCCCCGATAGGTGTACGTCTTCATTGCTTCACGAAGAGAGAGAACAATGCAGAGAGAAATCAAGAACGATCCAGACTTCGAGAGAGTCCAATGCAGGGCCAGCCCTGGGGTAGTTCAACTGGTACGGCCGCACAAGGCCTCCGAGTTTTGGAGGCCTCCGATCTTATAATTGATTGAGTAGATATATAGGTTCACTCATAACAAATATCATGCACAACAAAATTGTCAACGTGGCTGATAGAAATGACTCTTGGTTGTGGGTTTAATTCACTACCCCCACTCTCCTATCAATTATGTTTATTTTTTTTTTCTTTTTTTTCTCTCTCCTTTTTCCATCTCCCATTTAGTGGTCTTTATTTAGAAAGATTTTCTTTCTTCCCCTTTTATGATCTCTCCTTCTTTCCTATTTTTCCTTTTCCTCTAGCTATTTTTTTTTTCTTTCCTCCCTCAATTTTTGCCGCAGTTTTTTTTTGAAAATACCAAATTGGAGGATATAGGCCTTACAACAAACAAGGAAACTGAAACTCAACAAAAATGAACTTTATATTCAGTACTTAATAGTCATTTTTATTCAGGGAATCAGAAATTGAGAGATAATCGCTGTGTATTCTCATTGATAATAGGGGCCTCTTTATATAGAGGATTACAATGCATAGAGTTAGAATCATACAAGGAAAGAGAATCTCTAGATTATTCTAATTGAACCCTATTACCACTAGGTCAAGTAACCTAGAGTTTGGATTAAACACAAATAGAGATATCCTTAAACAATCCCCATTGTGTTGTCCAAACGCGGTACTTCTCTCGTTGCCTCGTTAAAAACCTTGCCGAGTAACAAAAACCCAGTGGGACAAAAATAACCTCGGTCGAAGGGGAAAAAGAGCACAACACACCCTTCACG
>BDJD01000642.1:108826-162342 GCA_002564525.1 Rosa multiflora
GAACCTTGATTCTAGGACTCTTCGCCTTTTGGTGCAACTAGAGGCCCTAACAAGTCTCTAGATTGTCCCAATTGAGTTTTTACGACCCTTGATCCGGAGTAGGAATACCTTTTAAGGAATCTAATGACCCATGAGCCTTGAAAAGCCTTGGGTACGGTTCTTGATGCCACTAGGAATTGCATGACCATTGTCGAAATATATTTGTGCATTAAATTTGGCTAGGAGGATACCCTAGTGACCTAATCTCCATTTCTTGATTAGTTTCTATTATCTCAAGTTTTATTAGCTACTTTAATTTTTAATTGTCAATTTTATTTTTCACAATTAAAAAAATCAATTTTTACAAACCACTTTCATTGTCCATACCACTCGGTTGTGAGCTTCCGCATTTATTTGTGGTTCTCTTGACCAATTTTAGGCTTGGTTGTTCCGAGCTGGGCATGTAAATAGCTTGGTGCTATTTTTCTAGGTTCTTTGTTAATTGTTAGTGACTTAGTAATCGGCATAACCAAGGATTGAAGTTAGCTTTTGAATCCCCGTGGTACGATAATTTCGGGTTCAAATATTTTCCCTTTCTTTGATGACCGTGCCCTTATTGCGCGTAAGTTGCATTCAAGCACACAAATCAACCTTTCTTCACATTCTTGGGTTTATGAAATTAAATCTTCTTTCTTTATCTTTCTGGGTTGTGGAAATGGGAATCTGCAGAGGCTGAAAAGGATGAAGGGTCGCCTGAAAGAGATGAGTGAGTGGTGCTGGCAGCTCATGCGTGAAGAATATTTGGAACAAGATGAAGAACTTGAAACTGGAGTTACTCAAGATATTCCTGACATTGAAGCCACTCAAGACATTCCCAATGATACTTCTACTGAGGTATTGATTTTTGTCCTCACAATTCTGTGTCTGAAAGTCTCCATCTGAAGCTATTTTTGATCGTGCAGTTGTCGGTTGCTTCTTCCCGGCAGAAGTTGAAGTCCAAAGCCTGCTACATGAACATTGAGTGAGCACTGTAAATTTAATGGGGGATCAACTACTATAGTTTGGAACCTAATTCAGGATTTTGAATGCAGGTTTTATTCTCGCCCTTTCTCACTCCAATGGCATTGAAGTTCTAGGTTGTTTACGATATCTAATTTGTCTTTGACTTTATAGGCTCAACAGTGTCTATCCTTTGATCTTAATAAGAGTACCAACCTAGTAACTGCCTCATTTCAGGTACTTTTAACTTGATAAATTAATCCTTTGCGTTTTAATACTCATGAAATTTTTTATCGTATATATAGTATTGACAATTTAGACGTGCTGAATGTTTCTTCCATCACTGGGAAATGATGATTGACAATATTATTGTCCCTGTGGCTTCCAGTTTTGGCCTTGAAGAGGATTATAAATACTTAAGAGATCAATCAGAGAATTTTTGTCAGGTGCGTTTTCCTTGGTTTGCTTCTAGGTGGTTGTGTAAGAGCTATTGAGAAAATGAGAGTGAGCAGCATAAAATTTTCTTTTTGCCTACTTTTTTGATTGAAGAAAAATGGAGCTGATTGTTCTGTGCAATCTTAGAAGACGACATCCCATTCGATGCTGGAGCATCTCATAGAATATTTCAGCAAACACTGATGCATCTTCTTTGATAGCTGAATATACATTTGGTTAAGTTTTCTTTTTCTTTGATAGCTGATGCGTCTTCTTGGTATTTTTTTGTTTGTTTGTTTTTTAACTTTTTGTATAGAAACTGTGAATAAGATTTGTGACAAAAAGAAACCGATGTGAGAGGCAATGAGAAAAAGAAAATTGTTGAGAAAGCAAATGATGAAAACCCACCAGCAAAGCACCTGGCTGAGCTAGATATGACACCTTATGTGGACTGTATTTTTCAAGGAGCTTCAACTCTTATGGCATCTTATTCTAGCTGGAATGGAAATATCATTTTCTCCTGACTGAAATCTTGAAAGAAAACCTAGGATTTTGTTCCTCAATATGTCCAATATATCCAACTTAGCCTCCACATAAAGAGAGGAAGCCTCCACCTTTCAAATCAAACTCGGATAAATCAAGGTATATATCAGTTGCTATGATTAAAGCTTCAATCTTTTTACTAGTCCATGAATTTTAGTGTTTGGGTATGGTCAGTTTGCTAATTTCTATCATTCTCTCATTGTATCTTATGTTTATTTGAACTGGGTGAATGCATTCAAGGAGAAAAATGTCAACTCTTTGTCTCTGTTTAGTCAGAATGGTAAAATTTAGAGCTAAATGCACTTTTAACTTGCTGAGACTTTTGGACATTGATTCTTAGTTTTGTTCAACTCAAAGTTGTGGGTATGTAAAGTGTAGATATATGCTTTCTGCTCTGTGTTTAATGTGTACTGTAAGTACAATTAGGAATTTTATGGAAATATATGTAGGCACTTTTCCAACCATAAGGTGCAATTACTTGATAATGATGGTGAAGTAGAATGTGTGTTTATCGGTTCAAGAAAGTGATGCCCTTTTCGTTTTATATTTGTGGCAGGTTTCCTATTGCTTCATTTGATTTGGGTCGTCAAGTATCAAATAAGTTATTGTTCCTTGGAAATTAAGCCACAGCCTTATTAAAGGTATGCATACTAGCCTATTTTTGCAGTTTAATGAGTGTTAAGAGTTTAGTCATTACCCTTTTCTATGAGCTACAATGGAAAAGTTTTAAGCTTTTTCTTATTGTTGTTCACAGGAAGCAGAATTCATAAGACATATCCACTCAAGGCTGGCTTTTGGGAATCGATTAAATCTGGGTAATTGTTGCTATCCACTTTTACTCATGGTATGAATACTACAACATGACATATCTGCTTATAATTTTTACACTGAACATGGAAGTGATTCTGTGAGCTGTGCCACATTATTGTATTTTGTTATATATACATTAGTGTGTTGAGACTGCTATTATTTATGAGTCACAAAGTATAAGCAACAAATTTTTGTTCTTCTTAACACGTATAAAATGATGTGGCTGAATCTCCTCTGAGTATGTTGAGTAAATGTAGTGTTTTTGCTTGAGGGCAAGGTTGTTGATTAGATCATCAAAATTTGATTCTTTTATGTGTTTAGTGAATGTAGTGTTTTTTGCTTGAGGGCAGTAGGAGATAGTTTTCGATCTTATTGAAGAACTGTGCATTCTATCATTTTGTATCAGCAGTGGAAATTAGCCAGACTGTTTTTGTAGTCAAGAAATCTGCATTGTATCCTTTCGTATTGGCAGTGGAAATTAGCCGGACTGTTTTTGTAGGGAGAAGGATCGGAGGGTGATGAGCTAAGAAGGAATTCTAATGTCATCGAGATCCCAAAAAAGACAAGTTTCCATGGGTCTAGCGTGTTGAAAAACCCAGAAACAACCCTGGAGCATGAGTAAGAGTCTTGCTCATCAACTATTGATTAAAGACTGATTACAGCTTGAGCATATGTAAAAAAACACATGGTAATGTTATCCTCTTTCTAAATAAAGTGGTTTAAAGCGTATGGTCTAAATTTTACCTCATAACTATTTGTTTCTCAATTGAAGCTCTCAAAACCACTTTGGAAGGCTCCCTCCTAATACCAGAGATGAACGATGCAAGGTCTGATCCCTTCTATTTTCGTCAAATTTTTTTATTTTTTTGGAAACCTGAACAGCAATAGAAAACTGAGCAATTTTGGAATTTTACAGTGTTTAATTTACTGCTTTTTGTTTGTTTAGTGTGGAACTGAGGAGAGTTGCTGATGATAAATTGTAGCCCTTTTTTATGGTTTAAAATTGCTTCATATAAAATCTTATCAACGATGCACTTTACTGATTGTAAATTTAGTTTCCTACATACGAAAACTTTGATGTAGTTTCATATGTGTTGCACAAGTTGAATCTACATTGGCAGGTTGGTATTAATTGAATAGGTTGCTTTTGCAGGACAAGGTTGCACCTATGTAATGGTACCATGATCACAGGGATATAGCATTTTCGGCTTATAAGCTTTTGACGCTGTCGCGGTTGCTTTACATAATAGTTATTTTTCCATTCCCTGTTTGTTGGTAAGATCCCGTGTATTTCAATCAATTATCGTCTTACAATGTCAATCAACTCATCAACAATTTCACCTCAGTTTATTAAAACTATCGTTGAATTCATTTTTTAAAAAATGAAGAAGAAATACAATTGCTTCGCAGCATCGCACAGGTTATTTTCCTAGTATTATTATACCGTACATCTAAGGACGGGTTGGTGTTCATAACATACTGTTCATAGGCTGGGAGTGAAGTGCCGCTTTTGCCCTTTGTTTTCTCTGATTTCGTTCTTGGTTTCTACAGAAAGCACAGTTGAAACAGAGAGAGAGAGAGTCAGAGAGGTAGGAGATCTACGTCTTGGATAGCTCTGCCGTGTACCAATTACGAAACACCCAATCTACTATCTTTGGGAAGACTCTATCAGCCATGTATCGGAAGTGTTCTTATTCGATGGTGCTTTCATTCTGAGACTGGCGCGAGAGAGTAAAGCTAATCTGAGATAGAGGAAGAAGAGGAGATTGGGTTGTTGGAATCGAAAGCAGAAGAGAAGAGGTTCGTCTGGATTTCATAATAGCAGTCTTCTGTGACAGAGAGAGCGACAGAGTTGTTGGAACTTGTGGCACTTGGTCCCACATGGAAGAAAATTTTGAGGATTATGGCATCTGAATTTGGGTGCACATATAGATTGAAAGCTGATGCATCTGAATCTTCTCCATCTATAACAAGATCTTCAAGTACAGGGAAAGAAGAAAACAGCTTCTCCACTGTGTGAGGAAAAGGAAACCAAAATGTAACATGTAGCAACTTGAGACAGGGGAAACAATGTGAGGGTGGAGTAACGGAATTAATATTTTTTTGCAGAAACAACTTCAAACTAACCAATGTGTTGCACATGAATAAACATCTCAGAATCTCAAAAAACAGTAAGAACGGAGCCATGTAATAATCATGTGCAAACCAATAATCTCAAAGCACAGTAAGACACGATTCACAAACTTTGCAAACCAATCCGACTCATATCTTACTGGTTGTGGCAAAGTACGGAAAACATAGGCCATGTAATAATCATATTCATTGAAATCTAGATTGGGAACTTAAGCCCAGACATTCCTCCATTTATGTGATAAAATGCTGGTCATTACAGCCTGTCTGATTGAAAAGAAAGAACGAATGTGGCAAAGAATTGCATCTGGGAACCACTGATCATGTCTTCATTGTGTGAGCATAATTTGAGACGCTTTGAGTTTGAAGGCATTTTTGATTTGAAACCTATAAAATGCGGTTCAATAATCCCATTAAGTTATAATCATCACAATTCCAAGAAACTAAATTTTTCTCAGAAACTATGCAGAGAACATATGCTATATAAATCATACCCGTCTGGGAGAGTCGGCCATGTTTGAATTGAGTGAACAAAGGGAGGAAGAGGAAGAAGAAATGGAAGCTACTGGAAGAAAACTGCTCGATTTGGTTCCATTTTCCCAAATCAATCTAAACCCACATTGATTCAATACCCAAGCATAATTGATCTAAACGAACTATACTCGAGCATAATTGATCTCATATCAGTCAAACCCAGAACAATATCATCTCAAACATTCATCAAATTCAAAGAAATTGAAACTGAAATAGATACAAGACTAACCATTGAATCAAATTGCCAAGCAGCCAGCAATCAAGTATTGAGGCTTCGATTTCGAACACGGATGAGAGGCAAGATGAAAGCAGTCAGAGAGAGAGAGATCAAACCAGTCATGAAGTGGTATTTCCGAAACGGAGAGAGGTGAACACAGAAGAGAATGAAACTACTGGAGAGCAGATAAAAATCTAGATCAATGAATTAAAAAGCGCGCCTGAGGCTCAAAAGGCGGAAATCCGGCATGAAATTGAGTGGGTTTCGATCAGTAGGCAATGAGGCTGCTGAGGCGTCGGACATGGCGTGAAAGGCGTGAAAGGTGACGCCCAAGGCGCAGAAGGCGCAGGCGCAGCAACAAAAGAGAAACGACGTCGTTTGAAACGGATTGTGTTTTACACTGTCTCTAGGTTACGATGTTCTGTCATTTCCTGTTGGGAGAGCAGAATTCAGACCTTCTCTCTTCCAAAAGGCAGCAAATTCGATCCCTAACCCAGAGTTCGAGTTAGGAGTTCGATTTCTATTTGCAGGAGTCAATTTGAAGGTTTTGGATTTCGATTTGCAGCAGGCCATTTGAAGGTATGATTCCAATTGATTCCATTATAGATCTTGAAAAATGAGTGTATGATTCCAATTGATTCTGGGCTGCTCTTAATGAGTATCTAAGTGTCTCACTTTTGGGCATCATTTGTTGATGGGTTGATTTTAAAGTAAGGAACTTTGAAGTTGTATGTAATCTGGACTTAAAGTTTGGGGATTTTGTATGAACTAGTCATAATATGCTGTCCAAACTAGTCATTGAGTGTTAATTGATATGCTGGAGTGGCACTGTGTTTTAAAGTACAGTTGGTGAATTGCATTTTCTTTATATCTGATGCCCCAGTCTGGTATCTCTCTTGGGCCTAGAAATTTGACAAAGAAGTGAACCGATAATTGGAATGTCAGTGAAATTGAGAGGAATTTAAGATGTAAAAGATACCAACCATATAGTTTTGCTATGTTGGGGTGGTCAACATGAACTATAACACCAAGCTCAGATAACAAGTCTGCTGTCATTTCTCCTGGGTTACCTCTAGTTAGACTTTTAATTGCGACAATCTGCCCATCTTCCAATGTCCCCTTGTAAACTTCAGCATAGCCCCCCTTCCCAATCAAGTTCTCTTTACAAAAGACAAACAGAACACGTTATCAGCCCCATAGGATGCTAGGATGGGAACCCTTTTAATAAGAAAGCATAATCTTATTGAATACCATCAAAGTAGCTACTAGCTAAGAAAATGCAATGTAAGTTCCCTGAAAATGACAATTAATAATGTCCTTTTGTGTTACTCTCAATGTGGTATTTATTACTCTTATAATTACATCAATATAGGTCTTTTTACTCTTTTATACGTAAGGCGTAAGTCTTACCCCTCAAGGCGAACGCCTTCTTGAGGTTCACCGAAAAACGCCTCGCCCTACGCCTCAGCGTTTTAAAACATTGATCCAGATATAGCGGCACTTGAAGATGGGATTCAGGAAGTGTCAGAACCAGGACATCTTTTATGGAAATGATAGATAACTTTTTATTGCATGCAATTATTTGGCTATTTCACATTTCTTCTATACACTTGATTTGAATATCTTGGATTCACTTTCAGCTTTAATATACTGTGTCTTTGAACCTCTCTATATTCGATCTCTTTGGACTAGAAAAAGATGGTTAAAACAAGGATTAAATTCAGTTTAGTTCCTCAAGTTTTAGGCCAAATATCAGTTTGGTCCTTTTTTTTTTTTTTTTTAATCAAACTCATCCATGTTCTCCTAAATTGCATCAACCTCGTCTAAATTTGAATTTGACTTCGAGGATGACGTCATGCGCTGAGCGGGAGCTGACAAGGAGGTTCCACATTTCTAATTTTGAACCCACAAGAAGGGCAAAATGAATATTTTAAATTTAATCTAATTTCAAATTTTTTTCTTCTCTTATTTTCTCTCTTTTCTCCCTCGCACAAATCTGAAACCTCCTCTCTTTCTCTCTACTCTCTCTCTCATTCCCAGCCACCATGAACACCGGCCAGCCACCATGAATCTCTGCTCGCAAGCTCCCACTACCCACCACCTCAACCAAACTCCACACTCTCTCAGAACCTTGTGGGGGTTACAACGAGTATTTGAACTACTGGTTCTTGATAAATTACAGGTTTTGGGCGAGATATGGCAGGATTTGATAAACCATAATCACTGCAAATAAATCCAACAAAGCAGAAAAATGCCACAATCAACTACTCGATCATAATCAATCATCTAATCAACAATAACAGTATGATCTAAACATGCAAATTTGTCTACGAAAACAAAATTTCTAATTTGGAGCACAAGTCAAAGAACATTCAATTCTGTTTATGATATGAAGGCCTAAGAAATTCATGCACAGTTTAAACAAGAAAATTAGTTTGTAGGTGACAAGCAAAGCATACATTGACACTTTATCTGGCGACGGCAAATAAAAAATTCCAGAAGATTTGGGCTGCGACTGAGGAGGTAGACTTTGTTGCTGAGGCTGAGGAGGAAGCAGTTTTCGATATCCACCGTGATCAGATCGTTCGTCATCTGAGCAAACTGCTCCAATCCCAACCTTCTGATCTTGCGCTCTATTCCCACCGCGACTACTCCCACAGCCGTCTTCCACGTGGACCCGAATCGGAGGCAAATTCGCCAACGACGGAGACGACGATGTGGACCCAAACGACTTCTGATCCTACAATTCGCCGCCGCAGAAGCCTCCGCGTCTCCTCCTCTCGAATCCTAATTGTTCGTGGCGCTGTCGCCGCCGCAGTCTAGGCCGAGCAAGCAGTTAACAGAGGCAGAGTCGGAGAAGCCATGGTTGAGCATCGCCAATTCGAGAGGTCCGCGAGCGAAGTGTTCCTGTCCACAACGACGAATCCAGTGTTGCCGCTGACGTACCACATCGACTTGTCATGCAGCCGCCGTAGCTGCACATCAGCCGGAGCCTGGACGCCGGCGAGAGAGGGTCGTCCCAGCAGTCAGCGCCGCGACTAGTCGAGCGAGTCAGGGTTGTGAGTTTGGAGTGGCGGCTGGGAATGAGAGAGAGAGAGAGAGAGAGAGTAGAGAGAATGAGAGGAGGTTTCAGATTTTTGTGCGAGGGAGAAAGCAGAGAAAATAAGAGAAAAAAATAGAAATTAGATTATATTTGAAATGTCCACTTTGCCCTTCTTGTGGGTTCAAAATCAGAAATATGGGACCTCCTTGTCGGCTCCAGCTAGGCCTGGCAACGGGCGGGTATAGTGCGGGTACGGGTCGGGTTTTTAACGGGCCGACCCGGTAAAAACCCGTTAAGTTAACGGGTTTCACGGGCTTAACCCGACGGGTTTGCGGGTTTTCCGTTGGAACCCGTTAAGAAATTTTTTTTTTTTTTTAATTAAAAATTTTTTTTATTTAAAAAATTAATTAATTTTTTTTAAAAAAAAATCCGTTAAGATTTATGTAATTTTTTATTCATTTTTTTATCAACTGTTAGAGAAATATATTCAGATCAATTAATATATACATATGTTGGTTGAGCTAAGCTAGTAGATATAATTAAATATTCCAATAGGTTCAAAATACATATTTAATGTACTAAATAAAATACATTTTTAATGTACTCAATAAAATACGTCTAAGTCATCTTAATTGCGGCTTTCTCCTTCTCCAGATCTATCTTGCAATGTCAAATCAAATACGTCTTCAGTAAGATCCTCCAATTCAGCGCGCTCTTTTTCTAAAATATAAACAAACAAAAAAGAAAAATATTAGAATAACATAAAGATTGATAAAGTGAGAATAGAACCAAGTTGTTTTGAGCTTACCTTTGTTACCAAAAATCCAATCTCGAGTACAAAGCAGAGCTTGAACTGTGTCAGGCAACAGTGAGCTGCGGTATTGATCTAAAACTCTCCCGCCAATGCTAAAGGCCGATTCAGATGCAACGGTAGAAATGGGAATTGTGAGCACATCACGAGCTAGATGAAAAAGAATAGGATATCGAATTTGCTCCATTTTCCACCAAGAAAGTACATCCAACTCTTGCTTTCTTTCTAGCCTTACTTCATCCAAATACTTGCTCAATTCTGTCTTCATACTTGAACTCGAACCAATTTTGTAAGCATTATCAAAAGCCTGCCAATGACCAACTATCAACACATATATGGCAACAACATAGATATTACTAAAACTCAAATATCAACTTGAATCATTAAGATGGAAACTCAAGTTTTTTTTTAATTATTTTTTTTTACCTCAAGTAAGCTGTGATCGCCTTGTGCTTGAGAAGAACCCTCATCTATCGAGTAATTTGAATCATTAGGATCAAAGCTCTTCTCCACGTATGCATCAAATAAACAGGACAACGTATCATTAAAGACCTCTAATTGTGAAGAATCTGGACCATAAAGTTTGTCATAAGCCCACTCCACAAATTGCATCTTAAACCTAGGATCCATAACAACTGCAATTCCAAGAATCAAGCTATAATCTGACCAGTACTTCTCAAACTTTAGATTCATCTCCATTCCCATCCGCCTCATGAAACTATCGTGATCCCTCATGGCTTCCTGTATACTATGCTGAACAATGAACACTTTCGGAAAGAACAAGTTTGAAGTAGGGTATTTTGTTCCAGAAAATAGACACGTTACTTCATAAAAATACCCCAAAAATTTGGTGATCTTCTCTATTTTAGCCCACTCATCAGCAACAGGACACAACTTGAAATCATTGTCACTTAAGCCCAAATTCATCAAAGCTCGGCGATAGTAGAGAGCACTATCAAGCATCAAATAAGTAGAATTCCACCTAGTAGGCACATCTTGCCTCAAACCTCTTCTACTACCTCTCAATCCAACTTGTGCAACACACTCCAAAAATCTTTCTTTTCTTGCCGAAGAACCCTTTATGTATTTGATGCAATCACGTACCTTTATCACAGAAGGATCAATTGCTTTCAATCCATCTTGAACTATCAAGTTCAAGATGTGAGCACAACACCGAACATGAAAGAATCTGCCATTCATTAAGAGCAATCCTCTAAAGTTCAACTTAGTCTTCAATTTTTCAACAAATGAATCATTGGCAGTGGCATTAGCTAAGGTAATTGAAAACAAATTCTTTTCAATTCCCCACTCTCCTATCAAGGTATTTACCTTATCAGCCAGTGCAACACCATTGTGCGGAGGAGGCATATGACAGAAATTTATAATCTTCTTTCTCAATCTCCATTCCGAATCAACAAAGTGAGCCGTAATTGTCAAATACCCATCAGTTGCTAAAGAGGTCCACAAATCAGCAGTCAAACAAAGTCTCCCTTGAACAGAACTTAACAAAGTTTGAAGTTTCACTTTTTCACCCTTAAATAACTTCAACACATGGGCTTTAACGGTATTTCTGCAAGGGAGTTTAAGTGTAGGAGAGATATAGGAAAATACATCTCTAATACCCTCATACTCAACAAAGCTGAAAGGTAAATCATGTCTGATAATAGCTTCTATCAATAACTCACAGAATTTCTCATACTGAAACTTAGTTGAACGTATGGCAGATTGTGGTGAAACAACATTACTAGCAGAGGAAGTAGAGCACGAATTGTGATGACGTAACATGCTACCTGTCCCTGTTGCCGAATCACATTTGAGTATTGCTCCACATTTCTTGCATTTTGCACGCTCAATCATATCCTCACCCAAAGGAATTTCCTCAAAAGACAGCCAACATTGAGAACTCTTCTTCCTCTTCTTAACTGTAAAACCTCTCGTCCGATTTCTTCTAGAAGGCAAATCATCTCCTTGTACATTTGTTGTAGCATCTTCTCCTCTTTCCTCCACAGATATAAATTGGGACTCATCATTTAAACTCATCTACAAAAAAAGAAACCCGAATGATGATTAAGACAAGGAAAAACTGAAAAAAGCAAAAATCTTTAGAACAAATCTAAACAAAGCAAAAAGTCATTGATTTTTTGCTTTCCTCATAGATCAAAGAGTCAAATCCAAACCTTCTGCTATATTAAACTATTAGACCAAAATTTCCATGACAGTAACATGCCGTCAAGTGGAAGAGAATCACACAGAAAACCAATATGTAACAGTTGAGAATCACACAGTAACATTTTGCTGTGGATATACCTTTCAGATCACTAATATGTAACAGTTGAGAAAGCCTATAACCAAAGGAAAGAATAATTCTCCCTCATTTCATCTTATGATTCAACTGTAAATGTGTAATTACATTTACCCTCAAGCATCACTTCAATTGTACACACACTGGCTTAACAAAGAAAGTTGATCATCCAACCGGGAGACCATAAATTGATTAGTCAAGTAGGCAACACACTAGTATATGTCAAAATCACCGAAACAACGTGGTATAACTCACAGCCAAATGCTTGAGCATAATCCAAATGCTTGCTTTTGAAGTGTGTAAAACGTTACAAAAACACTTACATCGCCACAGACCTCAACGTGAGTCGTTCTTCGACCTCCAAGTTTGCAAATCCTTACCACACAAACCAATTCAACAAACACATATATCAATAACCAGACTCGGGTATAAAAAAGAAGAGGAAGTAATACTTGTGTTCGGTGATTGTTTACCTCCTTCAAGCCTTGAAATCCAAGCAGCACAGACCTTGATTCATTCAACCTATTAACAAATACAGGACTGTAGACAAAATCAGAAACAGAAATGAACAAGTACCTATCTCGGGAGATATCTATACATATATATCGTACTCACAGCCATATCTCCATGTCCAGAATCAAAACTACTACCAGAACAAAAACCCACCAAGAACCCAGAACCAAAAAACGACTCCAAGAACCCAGAACCAAAAAACCCACCAAGAACCCAGAACCAAAACTACTATCAAAATCCGACTCCAAGAACAAAAACCCACCAAAAAACCATCAGAAAGTTTCAGTCTGTTCATATTACCAAATCTAGAAATTGAAGCAAAAAATAACAGTCAGGCTATGCTCTTCCTATAATCACAAAACATCTATTTACGGGATATACAGTAATTTACTGGATTTATCAAAGCAACAAATTAAGAAAAGCACACATTATTTTGAATGTTTTGCAGAAAGTCATTCCATAATCTTCTAGTAGCTCAAAGATTCACATATGTAGAACAAAAGCACAACATGTAGAACAAAGAACAAACCAAAACACAGATACCCAGTTGAGATTTCTACCCCAGAATGCAAATGAGATTGCAGAAATAAAACCCAGGTGATCTGAATCAGAATCAACAAAACTATCTCAAATTCCAAATTAAATACAATGCAAATGAGATTGCAGAAATAAAACCCTGATCACGAATGAAGCCAGAAGCGGATTAATCAAAGCAACCTTAATAGATAAAACCCAGAAGTGGATTAATCAAAGCAACCTTAACAAATAAAACCCAGAAGCGGATTAATCAAATTATCAAAGCAATAAAGACATAATATCAGATGAACATGAACTCAGATTTCTTTCGCAGAAGATGAACATGAACTGATGAAGGTACCTTGTTTCAGAACTTGTTTCCAAATTCCAATCCCAGCTCAGATCTCTCTTGCTCTAAAATTGTGGATGAAGAAGAGAGAGACGTAGGGCGGAGGCTAGTCGGCTATCTCGAAGCCATTGTTGATTTGTTGGATAACTTGGATTGCTGAAAGAGAGCGGAGTAGAAAGAGTTTTAATTTTTAGAAATGATTTAACGGGTTCCAATGGGGTTAGCGGGTTTAGCACGGCCCAGCCCGTTAATTTACGGGTATTTTACGTGCGGGCTTTTTTCAGCCCGGATTAACAATAGTGCGGGTTCGTGCGGGCTTTTAGCGGGCGGGTTTCGGGCGGGTTTGCGGGTTGCGGGTCTAAATGCCAGGCCTAGCTCCAGCTTAGTGTATGACGTCATCTTCGGAGTCAAATTCAAATTTTGGATGAGGTTGATGCATTTTAGGAGAACATGGATGAGTTTGATTAAAAAAAAAACAGTGAGACCAAACCGATGTTTGGCCTAAAGCTTGAGGGACTAAACTGAATTTAATGCTTAAAACAATGCCTATTTTAGGTTTTACGTTTGCAGCATGTTTTGGAGACTTCAAATCATTGTTAGATTTTGGCCTCATCAAAAAGCTCGCTGATCAAGTTGGCCGATGGAGGCCCGCCGGCCCTGAGGGCTAAAAGCCAGGGCCGGTCCGTTAAAAAGCCCGCAAAAGCCCGCCTCGGTGGGTAGTGGGCGGGCCCGCCAAAAGCCCTCAAAAACCCTGCCAGGCCTGTAAAAGCCAATAAAATATTATATATATATATATATGTGTGTGTGTGTGTGTGTTTATATATATGTAGATATGTGTGTGTGTGTTTATAAATATAAATATATATACATACACACACACACATATAGATTTATATTTGTGTGTGTGTTTATATATATATATATATATATATATATATAATAATAATAATAATATATATATATATATATATATATCTCTGTGTGTGTGTGTGTGGAAGTTCTTATACTTCTATATAGAATATGTGCATTAGTGCATATATATATATATATATATATATATATATATTCTACATATCGGTTGACCAATTCGATCGGATTTGAAAATATGGTGAAATTAGCTAATTTTTTTACCACACTCATAATTTATTGTAATAAACTCATCCAACGGTCGGTTTTTTCATTTTCTTTGAATTGATAGGGGTTGCTCTTTGGAGTGTATGATATATATAAATATAGGTTTATAGGAGTAACTAAGTTTGACCTAGTTGATCGAATTCGAAACGAGAACCAAATTGGCTGAATTTTTTACAACCACCATAAAACATTACAATATTTCCATCGAGCGGTTGGTTTCTCCGAATTCATTTTCCACTTCATGGTTGCTTTAGAATGAACCTTAACAATTTAAATGCAATGTACAAGTCATATAGCTTTATGAGGAAAATTGGTATAGGCTAATGTGTTTGTTATTATTATTTTTTTTATCTTATGTCCACGCACATCCATCAATAGAATATTTACAAACGTGATGTGAAAAAATAAGCACGTTTCGCGGTCGTCATGCCATTGGTCAACTAAGAAGACATACAAGTGACGACGGTTGACCAATTCGATCGGATTCAAAAATATGGTGAAATTGGCTAAATTTTTTGCCACACTCATAATTTATTGTAATAATGTCATCCAACGGTCCATTTTTCCATTTTCTTTAAATTGATAGGGGTTGCTCTTTGGAGTGTATGATATATAGATGTAGGTTTATAAGAGTAAATAAATTTGACCTAATTGATCGAATTCGAAACGAGAATCAAATTAGCTTAATTTTTTACAATCACTATAAAACATTATAATTAATCTCTCAATCGAGCGGTTGATTTCTCTAAATTCATTTTCCACTTCTTGGTTGCTTTAGAATGAACCTCAACAATTTAAATGCAATATACAAGTCATACAACTTTAGGAGGCAAATTAATATAGGCCAACATCTTTGTAATTAAAATTGAAATTTTTATCTTATGTTCACGCACATCCATCGATGAAATATTTACAGACGTGATGTGAAAAAATAAGCACGTTTTGCGGTCGACATGTCATCGGTCAATCAAGAAAACATACAAGTGACGACGGTTGACCAATTCGATCAGATTCGAAAATATGGTGAAATTGTCTAAATTTTTTACCACACTCAAAATTTATTGTAATAATCTCATCCAACGGTCCATTTTTCCATTTTCTTTGAATTGATAGGGGTTGCTCTTTGAAGTGTATGATATATAGATGTAGGTTTATAAGAGTAACTAAATTTGACCTAATTAATCGAATTCGAAACGAGGATCAAATTAGCTAAATTGTTTACAATCACCATAAAACATTACAATCTCTCAATCGAGCGGTTGATTTCTCTAAATTCATTTTCCACTTCATGGTTGCTTTAGAATGAACCTCAACAATTTAAATGCAATATACAAGTCATACGACTTTAGGAGGCAAATTGATATAGGCCAACATCTTTGCAATTAAAATTAAAATGTTTATCTTATGTCCACGCACATCAATCGATGGAATATTTACAGACATGGTGTGCAAAAATAAGCACGTTTCGCTATCGTCATGCCATCGGTCAACCAAGAAAACATACAAGTGACGACGGTTGACCAATTCGATCGGATTCAAAATATGGTGAAATTGGCTAAATTTTTTACCACACTCATAATTTATTATATTAATCTCATCCAACAGTCGGTTTTCCCATTTTATTTAAGTTGATAGAGGTTTCTCTTTGGAGTGTATGATATATAAATATAAGTTTATAAAAAATATTATCTTTAAAGATTTATTTGTAAATAAAGCCCGCAAGGCCCGCCTGGAAAAAGGCCGCAAGTCTTAGCCCGGCCTGGCCTGAAAAAGCCCGTGAGGCCCGCATTAAATTGATGGGCTTGGATCCTTCAATTTACAATAAAGTCTGGCCCGGCCCGGTCCGCTACTATTTAAAAATGGAGTAAGGCCCGGCCCAAGCCCGCTACCAATGGGTCGGGCCCGGCTCGGCCCGTTGATGAGGCCTAGTTAGATTAATGCTCAAGTTTTTTTTTTTTGGATGAGTTCTTCTTTTTTATACTATATTTTCCTTTCTCAATTTGTAAAAATAAAAACAGTTTTAGTTAACGCTTGTTATATTATGAGTCACTCTATTACGTATAAATTTAAGAAAACAACCCCGCATCATCGCCCTGGGCTCACTTGCTAGTTACTAGTGATATAATTGATGACGCGAGGTGAGCATAGCATGGTCTCTATTTAGCTTGACATGTACGTGCGGGTTCCATAGACTTGTAAATAAAGCCGACAAACCCTAGAAACTGTATACCAACAACAATGGAAAATTATCCCGACCATGAATTTGGATGATTGTTTGTGACTTATTGATCACCAACATCACAAGCTACGTTGATAGGGTGATTACTGATTAGCCTAGGGCCGACCTCGACGCCCAGTTCGACAAAACTCCATAAGGGAGCTGAGAGCCTCGACTAATCATAATCGAAACAAGCAATGGCATCATGTGTTTTGGCTTAAAATTAAGGAGCATTGTTTAGCATTTCAGAACTAGAGAGAGAGAGAGAGAGAGAGAGAGAGAGAGAGAGAGAGAGAGAGAGAGAGAGAGAATTTTATTCTCTCCTCCCATTATTAGTTTGTCTCATAAACATAATGCGAATCTAATTTATGTTGACGAATTTTAGGCGACAAACCAATATTTTTGTTACCCATACTAGTTATTACAGGCGCACATGAGTTGCGTCTCCTATATTTTTAGAGTTTTCCGTTGTAGTATAAATAGTCCAATAACTTCTTTTAATATTTTGGTGTTTTGCGATCTTTAAAAGAGTTTTCCCTTGTAGTAAAAATAGTCCAATAACTTCTTTTAATATTTCGGTGTTTTGCGATCTTTAAGTTCAAACACATTTTCAGAATTCATGCTCTATGAATGGGTAAGCTTATGCATGCATAGGGATTTTTTTTTCTTTTCCAAAAATATTATTAGCACGTTTGAAGGTTCCATTACTTACCAAAACATGCCAAACCTTGTAAGTATCACTTTTTTTTTTTCAAACTTTCTATACATTTTCTTCAAACTTTGGAAAATAGTAAAGAAAAAATTGGGTTAAGATTTTCGAGTTCCACCGGTTGGAGAATTGCTTTAAAAAATGTGAATACAGACTCGTTCTTTAGGGTCACATATTACATTAAGCAAAGTTTACAAATTAAACTGAAACATCAATTCAATAAGTAACTGCACACAGTACACTTATTATACAGCGGAAGACTAATACGTGCGTAGCACAATTAGGTAGTAAACCTACCACTGCAACATCAAGAAAGTTCTACGGCTTCAACCACACTCACCCTAACCTACAAGATAAACCCCTACACCATGGAATAGTGCACCGGATTGCAATCACAACCCGGTAAGCTTTTGCAAGCTTTTAATGAGTAAACTCAACAACCAGAAATAGAAACACATGCTTAAGTTCTCTCAACCTAACAGTCAATAAGCGTATATCACAGCATCAACTATCAATTTCTCAAAATTCAATAGCATGCATCAACAAGTCTGCTAGTGACAAAATCTATATGCTCACACATCCAATCAACATTCAATTTCACGATCATAGTTCAAAACAAAACCACTTCCAGTAATGTTTGAAATCATTTTCATGCTTGAAAGCGAATCACAAAATCACAAAATCCTTGATAAAT
Source organism: Rosa multiflora (assembly GCA_002564525.1). NCBI lineage: Eukaryota > Viridiplantae > Streptophyta > Magnoliopsida > Rosales > Rosaceae > Rosa > Rosa multiflora. The sequence goes on from BDJD01000642.1 coordinate 126,763, forward strand.
CCACTCAAATCTACTTGAGAAGGCAACTCACGCAAACAATGATAAATCCACTCAAATCTACTTGAGGAAGCAACTCACGCATTGTTTTCTTTTCCAAAACTCAACACCCTTTTCTCGAAGAAAACACGTGCCACTCCGTGACAAATCATATTAATTGAAGCCTCAACAATTCAAATATGAAGTCAAAGTCCCTCATGGACAATAAAAGAAAGACTACTCTCAAGACTCTCTTTTAAACACGTACTTGTGAGTCTCCGGTAACCCACAGTTACCCCCACGAAGTACCTTGGCAGACAGACTAGAGCTCTAACTGATCGTAACCACTCACCCGACCAAAGGTGTGGTTCCCAATAACATGCCTTTGTCACCATCTGTGGCATCTGAACAGACCCATCTAGTCTTCAAACCCCGATCTCCACATATCAAAACATTTTAAAGAAGTCGTGTTGGACTTAAAAATGTTACACCGATTACAATCACCATCTGTGACCTGATCCCAGTTACCATTTGTGACTCAATCTTGATCACCATCTGTGACCAAGATCAAAACATTAAGCGAGTCGCACTGGACCCAAAATATTTCACAAATCTACTCAAAGATTACCCAATCTTGCTCAACATCTGTGACAAGATTAAAACATTAAGCGAGTCGCACTGGACCCAAAATGTTACACAAATCTCAATTCTTTTGTAAACAATAGAATTCATCATTTCCAAAAGATATTGTTTCCCAAACAATCACATCTCAAAACAATAACGTCAACAAAATCAGGCATATTGTTTTCATCACATATCACACTCACAAGAACATATATATTTCATGTAAATATAAAAATATATATATACACACGTAGTCATTCACTCAGGAATGCCACTATTACCAACTATAGTCACAGTTAAATAAATAACACTAGACAATAAGGTAACCTTGTTCGTAAATGAACATTGTGAGATTTACTCACCTCGAAATTTCTGCTGCGTCTTCTATACATAACAAAGTAGCACAACCATAAAATATCCATCCAAGAGTACTTCGTCAAGTACCTAATCACATACGGTCTCAACTTAGTATATGAATCACAAGCGATTTAAGTCTGAAACCCTCGTTTTGAACTAAAATCCCTAAAAGTAATGCCAATCAAGGCGAAACCACATCCGAGACCACCTAAATTCTTCAGAATAATCCACCGATCGATATGTCAAAACCACAAATCGATCGAACGCTCGAATCCTCACTGATCAAATACTCGAACAGTTTGAAACCGTAAAAATCATAACATATTCATACGATCTCCAAAAATTAAGTATAATATATCAAAACGCTCGTATTGACGAGTAGATGAGATATAAAATCAGAAAGTGTCCATTACATGGCCGGAACACTGCCAAAGCGCCGCCACAGGCGGTGGCGCCTCCGCCATGTCAAACTTGACAATCGGAAAATCAAGGCATCAAACATATTCATCATGAAGAGTTGAGCAACTTTCATACCTAAAGCTAATTCTGGATCGGTCTAGTTCATCCTAGATCAGGCTTGCAATATCGATCAATCTCTGCCGTCTGATCAAGCTCCAGATTTGTTGTGCACCGTTGTTCTTCAAACGTTGATCTTTCACTCCACACGAAAAATTATCCTTCAAGGTGGTTATGGGGATGCTCTAGAGGAGAAGACCATTCCAAAACCGGGAGGATCGGCCGAGATGACGCCAGAATCGGAAAATCCGGTCGGATCCGGAAAGCCTAGACTTTGGGCGCTCCGATCTGCTACTTCCGGCGAGCCACTGAGCAACCCACCACCACAGGGAGATCGGTGAGGCAAGTTTGAGTGGAGTATCGCCGGTCCCGTCGCCAAAGGTGGTCAGAGTTGAGAGATGCAGTCGGGTCAAAATGCAGAATACGAGTCGGGTCAAGTGGTTTGGAGGAGAGAGAACGGAGCGAATCCGAGGGGAAGAAAATGGAAAAAAGGAAACTTTGGGGTTTTATGAAAAAAATCCCGGATTTTCTCCTATTTATAGAAATTTTTCAAATTTGAGAACGCTCATAACTTTCTCATACAAACTCCGATTTCTGTATTCCACATATCCACTAACTCGTATCGACACGCTCTACAACTTTCATGAAGGAAGTTTTTGAATAAACCCAACGTATAAAAAGTCAAACTTCGTGTCCGCCCTAAAACTGTAAAATTTGACTAATTATTCGTCCGAAAATAATTTCACTCCATTCCCGAACCACGTACTCATACCAACAACCACTGAATTAATTCTGAAAATTTCTCATAAAATAATAATGAATTTCTGCGGTATTACAGTAACATATGCCAGTAACACATAAAATAAAAATTGAGCAAGCAATGCATAAGCTATAGCTAATGCATACTGTAATAGAACACAGAGAAACATAAATGAAAAAGAACAAGCAGGACTCACCATGGAGCCACCCCAAAGCTGAAGATGAAGAAGTTATAATGATAGTGATGGTATAAAGTTTAGTATACAAATTAGTACCTTTTTTGTTTTTTTTGAGAATATACAAATTAGTACCTAGATGAGAACAATATCATACTAGATATTCACTGGCTAACACGTTTCAGATCAAGTTATTCAATGATATACGGACATAAACCAAAAACAAGCTAACAGCAGTTATGGTTTTGGGAAGAAGGTTTAATAACTGAATGTTGTATATTAACTACCTTCAAAATTCTCCCATGAATCATAAAGAGCAGCAAACAAAAGAGGTCGACCTTCCTCAAAATGGACATAGTAAGGCTGCTTCTTAGAACCATCTTTTTTTCTTTCATAAAATCTGGAAGTGCAAATTTCACACCAATTCACATTGATATATTCATAAGTAATAAGATTCAAAGGGAAAGGCTTGTGTCCTTTAGTATGATAGAAACTGAAAAGATGTCATGTTAATCAAGTTACAAGTGATGCCAAATGTCAAGTACACATTTCGATAGGTCAAATATATGTTTTTATACACGTGCATGTGGCATGTTTTTCAATTTTCTGTATGTCAAGGATATTCTGGGTGTAAGGTTAGAGTGGCCACCTGGAGAAGACCCAAGAAATTCACCTTTTTGGGGGCGGTGGGAAAGTTGGAGATTAGAAAGGATGGAGGGGAGGAACAGGGTATCAAGATGTTGACTCTTAGTTAATTAGTTTTTCCATGCTACCCAAAACTTAGTAACTGAGTCAACATTCCTCTTAGTTAGGTTACTATCTTTCACTAATTCAAATATTTGACACTGGTTGGTAGGACTGAAACTGTAATCAGAAGTTTTCTGTGGGAAGAGGGTAAGAAAGGGAAAAAAGATCTGTTGGTTAAGTGGGAGGGTTTTGAAAATTTTAAAGTGAGAGATTTGGCATGCTGTCATTAATTGAAATTATGGGTTTGCAAGAGAAGGGTGAGATTCTTGCATTTTGACAAGAGGTTCATGACGCAGTCGGAAGTAACCCTAGGTTTATAAGCAATAAACCCTAAAAAGATAAATCTAAGCGTAACACTGCTCTCTGAGCTTCAAACCAGAAGGTTCCCGCGACGCTTCTCACTGCTTTTTATCAGCGGAGGGACTTCCGCCAACAGCGGTTCCCCAGGCAATGCCTTATTTTGACAACGACCGCCACTCGACTTTGTAGTTAAGCTACGTCCCTCCGGACCAAGTAAGGGGACATATCAGTAGTGTTCGACGGCCCTGATCAGGCACGTTGACCCCCGACACTTGGGTATTAAAGATTGGGCTCGCTACCCAACACCCTTTGTTCAGTACAGATCCCCCTCCTCAAACAATATGTTGGCCAAACGGAGGTCTATCTTAGCCGGAGAATGGGGGACCCAGCAGGGGCCCACCCGAAAGAGGTATAAAGCGTTCGTTCAGTAAATCCATGGTTAACAATGCACTGACGTTAATTATGTTGTCGCAAGTCTAGCAGAAGTAACTCTTTGAACCGCTAGGCAACTTCCCAACTAAGATTGCCCTCCTTGACTAAGGACTCGGGGGACTTGTACTTACATGGGCATTTGCCAAGCATAATTAGCTATAATGAGCCAAGCTCATGCTACCACCAGTTATACCAACTACCACCAACGATGTGACCTACGGAAACACAGCCAAGCAGGCTACTGCCTGAGATCCGACTCAACCCCAGATCACCGCTGACGCATTGCCACGCTCCGCGCCAAAACATCATCAGAAGCTCCACAAACTGGGAACTGAAGCATATAAGTCCCACATCGAAAACAAGGAAGAGGTCAGCCTCTTCCCCACCTATAAAAGGTTCACTAATCTTTTCTCATTAATTACGCATTTACTACTTACCTACTGTTATTCTGTCAACATAAATACATTGACTAACTTAGGCATCAGAGAAGAGAAGACCGCCCAGCCCGGTCTCCCTTTGACGCCACTTTGTATTTTATTTGACAGATAGCGGAAGCTCCAAGAATACCACAAGTAGTGGTCAGCCCACCGGGCGTTAACCAAGATTAGGCTACTGCCCAAATCTTAGACATTAACATTGGCGCCGTCTGTGGGAATCCTTGAACCAAAGGCCATCCCACCACAACAATTACCATGACTAACGGTAGAATGGGAAACGCTGAAGAGCAGGTGGACCAATCCGCCAACCTCGCGACTAATGTTAACCCAGCGGTTAACGTTAACCGTGCATTATTCAACACTCCGGTCAACCCTAGCGTGGAGCCCTAGGGTACACCCCAGGTCCCACTGACTCAAACTGCAGTGGAGACCCGACCAGGCAGCAGTCGCCCACCAGGCCAGAGCCTCGCAGTTATTTATGAGCTGGCATTGGCGGACCTCCACAAGACAAATAAGGAAGGTGAACAAGAGTGTAGAGAAAAGGCCGAGGCCCAAAAGCAAGTGGCCACGCTAATGTCAAGATTCGATGAACCGAAGAAGGCGGTGGAGGCAAATGCTAACCCAGTGCAGAGCGAGCAATCGCAGAGCACCAGACGTAGTCGACCCAATACCGGTGGATTGATACCATCACCAATCATACAAATCCAGGTACCGCTGAACCCACCCGAGTTATTGGAAATGTGACCACCTCCCCTGCCCCGACTAATGCTAGAACAGGAAGCGGAGTCGCAACCACGCACCAACCGTTTCTCAACCAGGGCTAGAATTGAAGGTCATCCGCCTACCCCCAGGCTGGAGCAGGTGCAAAGAAACCTCCTAGCGGGGCCCTCTAGCGAAGCAACAACCTTAATCCAGAAAGGATGCAGCAATTAGAACAAAGGTTAATCCGAGCGGAGGCAGGCCCCCCAGCGACAATTCCAAATCTGTTATTTACGTCCAGGCCAGGGCCACTCACTGCCAGGATCCTGCAAGCCGTCAGACCAGCACATGCAAAGACGCCAAATATACCACATTACAGCGGCATGACTGACCCCTTCGTCCACATGGACACCTTCAAAAAAGTCACTAACAACAAGGGCTTTGATGACACCACCCTCTGCCACTTGTTCAGCGAAACGTTAGATAGTGAGGCAATGAGCTGGTTCTTTGAATGCGTACCAGGATCCATCAACTCATTCCATGCACTATCAAACGCTTTCCTTTCTCGGTTCATCCTGTTGGCCACTAGACATCACAACACTACTCAGTTGTTCAACGTCAAGTAGGGCGCAGAGGAAACATTGAAGGCATTTGTCACCAGGTGGTGAGCAGCGGCATCTCAGTGACCCGATCTTGATAAAACAATGGCATTGGAAGCCTTCAAGCAAGGACTTCTAAAGGGACCATTTCTCTATCATCTCAATTACAATCATCCAAACGCTGCGTATGACCATATCATGAGCGAGGCAGTCATCCACGCACAGGCAGAGTTCATCACATACGGAGAAACCCCACCACCACCGCCAACGCCAACAAAGTCCACTCAACCCTCCACCAGTCAGCAGGAGACCGTTAACAAAACCTCTGTTACACCGCCAACTGAAAAGAAGAGAGAGTGGCAACAAGGTAACTACCATAGTAAAAGGCAAAAGGACCAGCATTACCATAAGGGTAACCGCTCATCCCACGAGGACAACCACAATAAACAAATAGAGTCCTCCCAGCGGTAAGCAGTGTTTACAGTCCTCACGGCCTCGTATGAAGAGATATACGACTAGTGCAAAGACCAAATCCCACCACCACACCCAAGAAAGTACCCAAGAGTGGGAAAACCAAGAAACACCGGCAAGTAGTGTAAATACCACGAGGACAATGGTCACAACACCAACAACTGCAACGCTCTCAAAACGGCAATTAAGACTTTGTATCGTGATCGTACGTTGGAACAGTTCAAGGTGCTAAAGAATCCAAATTAAAAAGGAAACTAAAAATCAAAAATAAAAAGAATCCTAAAACAAATGTAAGACTAGCCTAAAAATATTCAATCCCGAATCGGATAATTAAAATAATATATTTTGGTCTAAATCTGATAGGGCTCACTAAAGTGAGTCATGCAGATCTCGTCGTTCCCATTCCAGAAAGGTATCATGTGTTTCAAACGGACATTCTGGCCAAAAGTTGATCTCAATCTGATTCACAATTAAGACCTGACTTTTTGCACGAGTAACCCGAAAAGTCCAAAACCAAATCTTCTTGAATATTCCAGCGGAGGAGTAGTTTATGTCTCTCCTTTTAGAAGTTCAAGAATTACTTACCAAATCAGACCCTTCATATGATTTAAGTAACTTGTCAAAATTGGAAGATGGAGAATCATTAAGCCATGTATCAATAGATTCCTTGTCACCCAAAATAACTAGCATCCTGTCTATAGTGAAAGAAAAAAAATTAATAAACATGTTAAAGAGTATAAGGTGAGAATGGAGGGAAGGATAACATTTCACACTCTTAACAAGGACTAAACATATAACATGTCAAGCAACTGAAACTAGAAAATGTACTCGTAGTAACATCTGCCAGTAACCTTACATATTAAATAAAAATTGAGCAAGTAATGGAGAGTCTATAGCTAATGCATACTGTAATAGAACACAGAGAAACATAAATGAAAAAGAACAAGCAGGACTCACCATGGAGCCACGCCAAAGCTGAAGATGAAGAAGTTGTAATGATAGTGAAGGTATAAAGTTTCTCACCTGCAGGCTCACGTTCAGTACACAAATTAGAACCTAGATGAGAACAATCACATACTAGATATTCACTGGCTAACATGTTTCAGATTAATTCAATGATTTACGGACATAAAGCAAAAACAAACTAACAGCAGTTGTGGTTTTGGGAAGCGGGTTTAATAACAGAATGTTTGTACATTAACTACCTTCAGAGTTCACTAGTCATAAAGATCAGCAAACAGAAGAGGCTGACCATCTTTAAAATGGACATAGTAAGGCTGTTTCTTAGAACCATCTTTTTTCCATTTCATAAAATCTGGAAATGCAAATTTCACACCGATTCACTATGAGATATTCATTAGTAATAAGAATGAAAGGGAAAGACTTCTCGTCCTCCAATATGACCAAAAATGAAAAGATGTCGTCATGTAAAAGTATGATTACTGATGCACATTTACATTTACAGTTCACATAATCGTTTTTACTTCATGAATCATGATGTGGTGCTACATGTCATACCAGATGAAAGATAAGTGCCCACACCTTGGAGGACGATAATCTATTTTCGGCATAACCGATCCAATTTTAAGTACATTAGTTTCTAGCAACTAAAAGAGTGGCGTGACAATGTGACATGTATTAAATTTGGGAGAACTTTGTCCCCCTACTATTGTTTGTATATCGTTTTCCTTCTCATATCACAAAGAATTAAAAGGCATAAGCACTTGACCGAAAAGAAGTATGGTATAATCAGTGTACACTGTAGAGCAAGAGAAACCAGTCATATAGCAAAAACAGCATACCCTTCTACAGCAACTAGGCAGCGGTTTTTAGGAACTAGATGACGAAAATAAGCCTTTTCACAAATGGACTCAGAGCGAGCATTGAACTGCAGTTGTTTACACAAATCATAAATCATAACCATCCAAACAAAAGTTGCTTAATTTGAAGCCAGGCCAAAACCAACCAAGATTAAAACTACTGCAAATTCAAATTGAACATGAAAAAGAATCACAACTGGAACTTCAATTACCATCCTGTAATGATCGGGCTTCTCCGTTTTCTTGGAGAAACTCGGAATCAGTCCCCATTTCATGCAATGAAGAACGACGCCGTCTTCACCATCTGACCCACCATCTCCTCTACGCACGACCGGCAAATTCGCTCCCGGCGACACATTATACGACGGCCGATACCTGAAAATTCGTTAAAACCATTTTTCAATCTAAAAAAATTAAAAAAAAAAAAGAGAGTCTATATTCAGTAATCACCGGACCATGTTAATCGTACGAACGGCGACATGGTTGCGGTAGCAAGCCCTAGAAACGTCGTCGGCTCTGGGAGTACAGCGCGCCCTCCCACACATCTCCAAGGAAGAAGAAAACTCAACAGGGCGGGAACCGAAATGCCACACCATCTTATAACCGTCCGATTTCAACTTACACGACTTTCGAGATCCTCCGTGGCAATCCCTGAATCGTAAGCGCCAGGATTTCGACAGGTGTCTTCCAAAATATAACCCGACCCGGTTCGCTGGAATCGGGTCCTCTTGCTTTTTATCTTACTAGCCAATCCCAGTCCCAATACGGAATGCTCTCCCTGGCAAAAAGTCTGAAGACGTTGCCTTGGTGTGTGGAGTCCGCCGGCAACCAACTCCGGCGAGTGCGGACGGAGATGCGGTCACCGAGGCGGTTGAGGTCTTCGGCGCTGGCGATGAGGAAGGCGGAGGAGAAGTCGGATTGGTGAATCGTGGATAGTCGACGGCGAAATGCACGAGATCGGCAACCACGTGCCGCCACGTAAGCGGTTCATGATTCCGAGAGATAACGTCCCCAACAAGCGTTGGAAGTAGCTCCGAGAACAGTGTTAGGATCCCCAGGATCCAAGCCCAGAAATGCCATTGCAAAGGAAGGAAAATAAGAGAAAGCTAAAGGATATAAGAGAAAAAACAAGTAGAGCAAATATTTAAGTAGAGCAAGTCATAGTGGCTAGTGGCTATTTAAGTCACTATTACAAGTCATAGTGGCTATTTAAGTAGAGCAAATATCTAGAGGTAGTGGACTTCTGAAACACAAGGCCCTAATAGGCCCATACAAGAATGATGGCCCATATAAAAGTATAGAATCATAACATTTACACCCGCTCAAAGAACAGGCTTGACCTCAAGCCTGAATTAGCTTCCAAGTTGTCCCTGCTTCATCATGCAAGTCACCACCCAAGCGCAGTACTTTTTTTTTTTTCAAACCCAAGAAATCAACGAGTTCAACAAACTAATATGTGAGGTCATCCACATTAAGAACAGAAAAATCTGAAGCTATCACATCAGCTCCCAACTCATGTCTTGGAGCATTGATATGGTAATTGCAAAATTTATGACACAGACATAACTTTTGAACTGCCCCGAATTTAGGTCCTGTTGGTTTATATTTTTCAAGAGGGAAGTTCCAAAGATTATCAGACTTCTCAAAAAAGGTATAAAATGCAACAGGAAAAGCCAGAAACATCCCTACAAGCCACAAATAAATCTGCCACTTTTTCCAATCTCTTGCTGATGAACAGATGAAATGACAGTCTTGACATTTGCTGGATCAATATGATGCTCATGTTGTAGACTTGTAAATGCTTTTCCCGCACTAACATTAGGCAAGTACATCTGAAGGAAACTTTGATAATTTTGTTTGATTCCTGACTTCTTCATTATATGAAAAGCATCCAATGTGGACTTAACAACTCCCAAACACTTCTCAAGCATCTCCTTATGATCAATAATATGTAGGCCACTTGAGATTAATTAACCTAACAGAAATTGCAGCAGACCATTTGCGGTGTTCATGCTCAAGCAGAACCAACCAATTTAATAGAAATTTTGAGGACCTCTGACCAACATAGAGCTTTCCATTGATATTATGTACTGCATTAAGAACAACACTTGCACCCTCCCAGTTGGTGTCATCAAACACATTCTCAGTTTCAGGACGAACTTTATTCTGCAACGCTACAATGTCGAGATGGGAATTTATTGATGCAGCAGCAGAAGCGGAAACTGTAGACTTTGCCTGCCCAATGTTCCAATCACGGAAGAGGATCTGCTTACTAGGGTTACTCTTCTCAATTACATGATCATCAATGATTGCTCGCTTCCCCTGGTTGCCACATGAAGCTCACATCGGGATAACATTTTTCAATAACTCACATCCGAGTATACCAGATCCAATCATGAATACTTTGGCATCACCCAGTTTCTGCTGTGGCTTGGACCCAAAAACTGAAATCTATGCATCAGAACAGCAATTCAATGGTTTCGAATCACTGTGATCCAGTGGCTCCGTTGGAATTGATTCAACCATGTCAAAGTGGAAGAACATGAGCTTGTCAGCTTTGGACTGTTTTGCTGCACCTTTGCAAATCATGGTAAGAACAGATTGTGTGGTCTCATTGTCTACAATCAGAAGATTACATTCCGAAACATAATCCAGTCGCCAATATATTGACCAAACTACAACATGTGGAGTATCAAAGTTGAACAGTAACAGATACCATATTGTAGAGTAGACCATGTGAAAATCATCATTTACGTTTCCCAAGACAAACGTAAGACCATAATCAAAAGCAACTTGGAAATATGCCCATGTATAAGTGTTTTCCAGTAAAATCACCTTTGTCTGCAGCCAACATATATTATAGTGATCCATGTGTGAATATGAATTGGTAATGTGCAAGTCTCCACCAGAATGATAAACACGTCTAATAACAACTGCGCCAGTGGGAATTATATGATATACATCATCAAACATTAGCTCTTTTATCAAGAGTGCATCACCAATTAACATTTTAGCCTTGATCCCAATCAAACCATGCAAGTTAAGTACCCAAACCTGTAAACGTAATAGTGTTGTAGGAAGCCAAATCCAAAAGGTAGCTCTTTCTTTCCTTGTCATGTAATGTCCAGGAAATTCCACTATTTGAGATGGCATTAATTTCTCTACAATTTGCATATGCAGAAAGAACACATACTCAACATAGAAGATGGATGCATGACAAATAACATCAATTGCTGCTTTCTTATGGGTCGACACATTGACAAAGATAACATTCAAAGATTCAAGGACATGTGAGGCAGTTCCAAGTGCAAAATATGGTAAAGTAAGAAGTGAAGTACGCTTGCTAATATTGTGCTTATGTACATGAATCAATAACAACCAAGCACGGAAAATTAGGTGCACAACAGATTGGGTAGCAACAGTAATCATGGAAATAATTGGACCATAAGTGTACCTTGAAGAAGAGAACACTGAATTGATTTTGAGAAAATCGATAACTTCAATAGAAAAACTCCTTGGCTAAGAGGTGGCTTTAGTTTGGCCATTTCCAGTATTAATTCCAAGCAGAGTTGGTGGCTCCTCCCCAGATTCCAAAGAACTAGTCAAGTCCTAATCCAAACATGTAATGCTGTAAAAGTTGCCCCCAAGAAAGAGACCCTTGACATACATAGACCACTGGGTTGGAGACTTTGATTGTATATCTGTGTATATCTCAAGTGTAAGCACCAGGTTTAGAAGCTCACAAGCTCTCTCCAAGAGCTTGAGGTTCAGACAAAGATCAATCAAGCAATTGCAGTAGGTCTTCTTATCGGAACCAACTGAATTAAAAAGTTCTAATGCTTCATTCCTGAAGTTTTCACTACTATCTTGCTTCTCTACTAGAAGTCTTACAACATACCCAAGCTTCTCATTACCACACTCAATGCAATCAGTCAGCTTAAGTAGTTCAGCCTTTGGTGTTTGAGTCATCACATTCAGGAGACGACCACAGAAACGCTCATCAGGAGTTATGCCCCATTGTTGTAGTTGATTGAATGCCCCGACAACATCATCAGTACGCTTGGCCTTCCCATTGCATTGTATTATTGATGTCAAAATAAGGATATTAAGCTGGAAACTAGCATCCATCATCTCATTCAACGTCCTCTTTGCCTCTGAGACTTTCCCACTACAGGAATATATGGTCATCATGGATGAAAATGTCCAACTATCGGCCTTCCAAGTTTCAAAACTCTTCACGTCTTTGAAAATCTTAATAGCTTGATCAGTGTAACCAATGTCAGCACACAGAAGCAAAAAAGTGTTATATAGAATAACATTTAACTCCATTCCCTCTGAAATCATGGCATCATAAACACCCAACGCCTTTTCCTCTTGACCATTTATGACCAAAGCACTACTCAGAGGTTTCCACGAGACAATGTTCCTCTCAAGCATTTTTAGAAACAATTCTCCAACATCCTCTATAGTATCCAAGCAATATACAGAATTCATGGCAGGACTACGACTTGAAAACTTCTCATTCTTCTCAACAATCAGAACAAAATCAAGCAAAGACAAGCACTCATCAATTCTAACAACTAATAATGGATGACACTCTAATGGTGCTTTAACACCTGACGCTGGAATCGCCACTGACCTCAAGCTCACCTGAGGTGGAGAACGGCGATAAGTGGTGTCGTCAGGCTCATTGTCGTCAACAAGCGCATCCATTAGGATTGGATGAGGTTTTTCGTTCTCATCCACAGTGTCCTCGTCGATCAAGTCCTAGAACAACTTAACGGCGGTCAAGTTCACATCCAAGACTGCGAGGTAAACGACGTTGCTTTTGAGTTTCGCATCACTATTCCTGCCTGGTGAAGCGAGGTCGACTTGAACGGCGAGGTTGACCTCCTCGGTGATGGCGACGGAGAGGGACTGGCGAGGCTTCTGGAGCTCTTCCATGAGGGTGGAGACGGCGAGCTTGGGATGGGGAATCTCCATTTTCTCCGGAACATCGGAAATTGGCAGCGGAGAAGATGGGTTTATCGCATCTGCAAGGTAGGTTTGTGGGTCGGATGATAAATAAGAGGAAGATGGCATGGTTTGTATCCGACCAGTGAATAGAGCTAGGGGCTCACAGTCGCCCACTGAACGAAAGGATGATGGAGGTTTCGAATCTGTAAATTGAGGTTGGGGCACAAAAGTGGGGGCTGCGGGTGACTAAAAGGTTGGAATTGAAGGATGAATCCAGATGTTTAGGTTAGGATGAGGTGAGTGGTGAGTAGGGATTGATGGGCTTTGAGGAGTTGTGGTGAGTGGTTGCGGAGCAATAGGATGAATCAGTTGCAAGTATGGAGGAGGGAAGAACTGTGAGTGAGTCTGAGGAATACATGGAAATTGGTGAGGGAGTAAATGGCCATTGATGATGGTTGCAGAAGGGTTGAGTTGCAATTGTGGGTAAGGGTTTGGTTGGGATGAAAATTGGTTAAACTCACAGGTAAAGCTACCGTAAGAATGATAAGGAGAGCCGTAATACCTGTTGGAGATCCCACCACTGTAAGCTGCCGGACTCGCACGAAAAGGCCTCAGGTGCGGGCTCTGATACCATTTGTTAAGATCCCCAAGATCCAAGCCCATAAATGCCATTGCAAAGGAAGGAAAATAAGAGAAAGCTAAAGGAAATAAGAGAAAAACTAAACTTCAATATTATTCCCTGCACTCGCCTCGTTCTCAAAGAAACGGTAGGTAACTTTTCACCAAGGGTTTCGGTTTCATATACTTAGGCTTACATTTAATTCATGAGATTTGTGGAGGGGTTTAAGATAGTGTTTTGGTAATTGGAGGTTTGAGTTGTTTATTTGGGGTTTGTAGTGATATGATTTTAGTAAAATGTAATGATAGGAGCATGAGCCTTGGTGCAAAAAGTATATAGAGCCATACCATGAGCTTAGAGAGAATTGGGAAAGGCTGTACTGGGATCATGCGAATTACGAGTCAGCTGAAGATGATGATCAGGATTTCTCTCCATACCGATATGTATATTCGAATAGCTTTTGGATATTAACATGTATGGTTATGTTTATAGTTACATAAAAGAATAAAGTTTGAGTAAAATTCACAATTTGTTTCTATATCTTCTGTGGTGATGTGAAATGTCACTGACCATTGTATTGTTTAATGACATCTAGATACTCATTTCACTATGTTTTCTTCTGTTTTAGGAGCAAGCAATCCCATTCCGAGCAATTTCAGGTTCGATCTGTTACACTGATATAGTTAAAGTTATACATGATGAAATTTATAGCTCTGCATTATCCCACATTTCACAATGTTTTTTTTTTTAACCTACAAAACTATATGCTATAACCACACCTAAGATCTTCAGTATAATCTTCAATGGAATATGATGTTAACTTAAGTAGAACTTTAGAAGCAATTTTAGTTCATTTGATTAGTCACCTGGTTGCTTATTAGCTCCTGCATTTCATTAGTATGAAATGGAAGGGGATAATCAAGTTACAATTGATGCCAAATGTGAAGTACACATTTCTATAGGTCAAATATATGTTTTTCTACACATGTGCATGTGGCATGTTTTTCTATATGTCAAGGAAATTCTGGATGTGAAGTTAGAGTGGTCACATGGAGGAAACCCAAGAAATTCACTTTTTTGGGGGTGGTGGGAAAGTTGGAGATTAGAAAGGATGGAAGGGAGGAACAGGGTATCAAGAGGGGGATGTTGACTCTCAGTTAATCAGTTTTTCCATGCTACCCAAAACTTATTAACTAAGAGTCAACATTCCCCTTGGTCAGGTTACTATCTTTCACTAATTCAAATATTTGACACTGGCTGATAGGACTGAAAGTGTAATCAGAAGTTTTCTGTGGGAAGAGAGTAAGGTTTAGAAGTTCTTGGTGTGTTTCACCTAATTTCTGTGAGATGTACAGAAATAATCCAGAAAGTTTGAATCATTTGCTGCCTCGTTGTCCCATAGCTTTGACTTTGCTTGGAAAGGTTTTTTTGGGAGCCTATTATGAGTGGGCATATTCACTATCATGTTATGCTGATGCAGGACAAGTAGCATAAGAACTGTAGAACTAGGGTTTGTTTTAATACTCTAGGATTTGATTGCAGAAGTCTCAATTGGATGGAAGAAAAGATGTCTCGAATAAGAAAATTAAGGAGATAGAATTACTAGCATCACACCAGTAAGGTTGTAGGATAAGACTACTAGTATCACACCAGTAGGGTGTCTAGGCATCACACCCAGAGGTTTTAGGCATCACACCTAAGGTTAGGTTACATCATGCAAACCTGGAGAGAAGCAAAATCTTTCAATTTTTATTAATCTCAATATGAAAATAAAAGACTACAAATGCCTGTATATATAGGGAGGCTAGAATAACTAGGAATATCTTTAAAGAATCCTAAAGAAATAATCCTAATAATGATAAAAATCATAATAATAAAAGCCTAGATTTATTTAAACTACTTTCCAAATCTTGACTTAAAATATTCCGCTCGTATTCTTTATCATTCTCTCCCTGTTGAAAGATTCGACTCCGGTGAGTTAAAGGTATAGAATCCCCTTCCCAAACCACCAGGCTCATTCTGAAATCATTTTGACATAAGAATGTGAAGAACTCTTGAGTGTCCTTCTCCTGTATATGTCCCTGTCAACTGTCCTCATAGGCTTCAAGACAACCGTTTTCTTGTTAAAGAGAAAATAATATGTATTTTCCTTTCCACAATGGTGCACATCTCTCAGATAACCAGTCTTCCCAAAAGGGCATGTGTTGCCTTGTATGGGTGTGGGTGTGGCTGCTCTAGAAGTTTGAGGCACTCAACGAGAGAACTTGAGACAGCAGTTGCACTTGAAGCTTGAGTTGTAAGAGGTGCTAGATTGTGTCTAACAACATAACATATTGAATTATCTAAGTCTTCGTCTAGATCAGATGGCTCATAAGTTCCGTAGTCGAAGGTACTTCATCACCACCTTCCTTTTGGTGCTCTGTCTCTTCTTTGTCGCTAGTGTTGGTGTCTTGGACTATAATATCTTCTTCTTTATCTGCCTTCTTAGTTGTGGAAGCTTTCTCATAACCTTCTAGTTTTGTGAGCCGAGCGTCCATTGATTCAAGTTGTTCCAAAATCTTCAGCAACAAAACAACTCGCTGATAGTCAGTCATACGACCCCTGAAGTTTTTCCCTGATTATGTAGCCATTAGATCAAACTGTTTGTTTACAGACGGCGCCAAAATGATACAGGACAAGTAATGACAAGACCTACCCCGGATTTCACCCCGAAATCCGAAGAGGCCCTGCATGGCCCACCTTAGAAGAAATTCTACAAAAAATTTGGCGGAACTTCCCCTAAAAATGGACTACCCAAAACCTATAGAAAACATTTACACTTCTAAACCATCCATCCTTATTTCTCCTGGAGTCACCCTGCTCCCCAAATCACACAACACAAAACGCAACTTGAAAAACATTAATCCCACAAGTAATCAGAGCAATTCTAATAAAAAGGTAAACAAGGAAAACATAATTCAAAAGAAAACGCAGAATCCATGCTGTTGACTATGCCTCAATTCCATGTACGCCCGACCTCAACTAATTTCGCCTGCAAACTGGGCATTTGAAACCAAAGGGCCTAGGGGAAAGTAATTTAAAACACATTAGTGTGAGTGGACAAAAATAAATAATTAAGATGATTTAAATGAAGCAAACTTAAATACTTTCCCACTTATTTAAATTTATAAAACATCGATGCACGCAACGTTTGTAAAATTTTATTTCTTAAATTCAGGAAACTGGAAACTGGAAACGGTAAAATCAAACCCGCTGAGTATCGTATCATCGGACTAGACCCCGCTAGCCCAGAAATAATATAAAAGTAGAGGAAGAAGATAGCCATATGAATGAGCCTCCCAAGCTCGGGTGATAGCCTCTCAGGCTAAAGTACTCCCATATACTCCCGTTATATACTCATACACCACTAAGTGTAGCGATTAGGATATTGGGCTTCAACATTACTGTCACAAAGACAGTAACCAGCGCCACAAAGGCCGACGGACTTCGGTGATCCCATCACCTCGCCACAAAGGCGGACATCAATGCTAGCATGATAAATAATCACCCAAAGTATGGCAAAAGAAATCCGAAAACCAAGTAAATCCATAAATACATAAGGCTTCCCCATTTCTTGCAAATGAATTTCCAATGACGTGTCTCACACGCCAAGATAATCTCAAGTTCAAAATAAATAGGAGAGAAATAATAATAAAACATAATCTCCAAATATTGAAATAAAACCAATTCCAAAATCATCATCAAGGCATTCTCAATGCCAAAACCGAAAGTCAATAAATAAATAAGAAAATAACTTCATCGAAATCCCATTTCGAAAATCTTTCCAAAAATCTCAAATCAACGAATACAAATATACTTAATTCCGGAAATCACCTCGGAAGATTACTTCATCGAAATTTAACATAAATCACAAATTCAAAATCGAACATAACAACTTCAATTCGAAAATCCAATTGACATAGTAATAAAATATTTAAATCCATTTAATATGCTCGATAAATTAAAACAATAATTTAAGTCACTAAATCATTTCCCAAATCAAATCAAGACAAATCAACAATAAACTCCCGAAAGCAAAATATAATAACATGGAATTAAATAAATAAATAATTAATTCGGGAAAAACATTTGCATGCATCTTTATTTAAAAGCAAAGGTCCACTCACAGTATACGGCTAAGCTTTCCGTTTATTCGAAATTTTCCCATGTGGTTCATCCTCACGTCCTGTATAAATTACAATATAACGCTCGTAAATAAATAATTACAGGATGGAAATTTAAATTTACGATAATTATATCGAATTCCTAAACATCTCATTTAATCTTAATTCCCTCAATTCTCCTTGATATCTATTCAGACTTCACCAAACTTCACATATAAGCTCTACAATATGTATGTATGTGATTTAACTAACTAAAAAAAAAAAAAACAGAATTTAAATCACTGTTCATACACCGCACTATTCACCCGTCGCACAATTCATGCGGCGGCCAACTCCTCCTCCGGCCACTAAATTTCATCCATAGCATCATCTCAACATTTCCAATAACTTTCTCAATTGTGACAAAGTCAGAAAATACCTTAAAGTGGCCGAACAATTAAGCACACCGAAGTACAGTGAAATTTTCCAATTATGCTTTCTTCCTCCATGCTTCGATCTGGGTTATGAAACTTGGCAAGCATGAAGAGTGGCTCAAGGCGCTTCTAATGGACTGGGTTTATGACCGGAGGTGGCCGGAAATCGGCGTTGACCAATTGCTACAGTAAAAATGTTGGCTTCGATCTCCACATTTCCGGCCAAATCGCCGTAAACAACTCCCACATGCGTGTTAAGGAGGAGGAGACGAGTCTATCGATGCTCCCAGCTCGCCATTTGGTGGCCTAGAGGTGGAGGAAGAGAGAGTTGCAGGAGAGAGAGAGAGAGAGAGAGAGAGAGAGAGAGAGAGATGCAAAAGAAAGAAAAGTTACCCGCTCACAGTAACTTTTCAAATTTATACCAATCTACCATAAACAGTAAGTTTCATATTTCACTTATAACTTTCGCATGCGAACTCCGATTTTTACGTATCACATATGCACGCGCTCGGTTTAATGTCCTCTACAACTTTCATGAAGAACATTTTCTCAAATTTTGACCCGAACAAAAAGTCATCTTTTAGGGCCCCCCTAAAAGTATTGAAACAAAGTAAAAAGTGAAAGTAATTGTCGTTTAAATTAAGATACGGGAGGTTACAAGTAGCATAAAAACTGTAGAACTAAGGTTTGTTTGAATACTCAAGGATTTGATTGTAGAAGTCTCAATTGTATTGAAGAAAAGAGGTCTCGAATAAGAAAATTAAGGAGATAGAATTACTAGCATTACACCAGTAAGGTTCTAGGATAAGACTACTAGCATCACATCAGTAGGGTTTCCAGGCATCACACCTAAGGTTAGGCTGCATCATGCAAACCTGGAGAGAAGCCAAAGCTTTCAATTTTTATTAACTAAATTAGTAAAATAAAAGACTACAAAGGCCTCTATATGTAAGGAGACTAGAATAAATTGGAATATCTTTAAGGAATCCTAAAGAAATAATCCTAATAATTATAAGAATCCTAATAATAAAAGCCTAGATTTATTTGAACTACTTTCCACATCCTGACTTAAAATATTCGGTTCGTATTCTTCATCATATGCTCTACTGTCTAAGCACTTGAGTACTCTGGGGAAGAACGATGGGTAAGATGCATGGCATCTTGCTGCAGCTGTAAGTGTTAGCACCTGCAATATGCTTCTCGAGTAGTTAATTATCAATGACTCAATGTATTAAGTTCTGTATTTTATATTCAATCATTTGTAACCGAAAAAAAAAAAACTTTAGAAACTTAGAAGAAGAAAAAAAAACCATCTAAAAGCGCTGCATCGGGGATCTGCTCATTCCATAGTCCTAAATCACGATTCTTTTGCCTCACATATTGGCATATTATTTGTAGATTCAAGAGAGAAGCAAGGGAATCTGTGGTCTCAGAATTAAGTGAGAACAATATAAAGTTGCATACAAGGTAGCTACGCATCTACATAATGTGTTCATTTTTGTTCTTCAAAATTTCGTAATAGTGTATTGTCTTTGAAGTACATTACACGTGTATGCAACATACATATATAGTGTGTACATATATGTACATTTCTTATATATTTAGGACTCAAGTATTCATCTCCTCGTGTATGACTAGAAAATTCGTCACAAATTGAGAAGGGGGAATGATGTGTGGGAATGCGTTATCATACACGGAAAAATTGTGATATTGTATAGATTTTATAAGGATTTGTGGCTCTTTAACTATTGTTAATTTAACGGTAGAGGATGAATATAACTAATTCAGACTACTTTGAATTATATTTTGTTAATAATGAAAGTCAGTAAAAGCATCCGCCACTATGTTAACTTATCGAATTGAGATCTAAATTTGCTTTCATCCTAATTTTAGGATGATTTGTAAACGTACAGAAGGAGGAACCGGATCGGCGAAAAACAGGGTGAGGACTGAGGACTAGTGGGGGCCAAGTGGTTAGCATGCAGGATACAAATGAATAGGATACGAAGGAAATAGGACAAAGATGGTCTGCTATTATTGCCTAACATTCATGGCGGTGATGTCATCGATTCATGTCATCCGATCGTCCTGTATACCGTGTCCAATTAATAATGATCTGAAAAGTTACCAAGTAATTAATTAAGAGAGGAACAGTAGCTGACATGGTTGCTGGCGAGTGGCCTAGAGATATAAATGAGAATAAATTGGAGAAACTAACGACGAGGAGAACAGTAATGTTTAGAGAGGTATGGACGGGCAACGGTTGACTGCGTCATGATAATATTTTTGATGCATTGATGAATGATACCAGTTGATGCAGACACCCCATGCACGTGGAAACTATGTGGAATTTTAGGTGGAGGTCGACCAAATTTTTTACAAATTTATGGATAAAGTTTTTAATCTCTCACGTGAGATCTATATGTTTAAAACGTTCTCACACGCAAGTGTGATGAGTTTAGTCTCATCATCTATACTAGTAGAAAGTCTTTCTCAATATATGAAATTAAACAATCATTCGTAAACTCATTATTGATTCGCAATAGAGGAATAATGAAAACCCAAAAAACAGTTGCGGTAATACGCTATGCCAAAAGAATTGATTGAGAATCGTAACTCGATTAACATATACTAAGTAAGAATGAATAGAAAGCATTGATTAATTGATTGAATAATTGATGTCAAATAGATTTAGAATTTAGTGTAATAACATATCATTAAATAGGTACCAATAATATCTAGTCTAATTAATATAACCTACATATTACATAATTTTTTTTCAAAATATTCAGATAGAGGGTTCCACCTGGCCCTAACCTCGCTCCGCCTCTATTAATGTGTGTCTGTGCAAAGTGCAAACATAATAATAACAAGTAATAACTTATCAACTACTAGCAGCTTTCAACGAAAATTCCGCCCATCGTAGTTTGTAGGGTGACTCGAGCTAGCAAAAGCTATGACAAAACAAAATGATCCTGGATAAATATAGACCATGGTCCATGTAGATCGCTATAGCTCCAATACACTACTGTACCCTAAACCATAAGATGGTCTATTTTGCCTTTTTGCATGCGTGATGAGATTTTGTTTCGTATCATTTTACTTTGCATACCTTTTCTTTTCTATTTACTTTGTGGGGACTAGGGAGTCTATCGTAGCACATCCTGAAAGACATAATTATTTCAATCAGAGACCTCAATCTTTATTTCTAGACTTAAGGGTAAGAAGAAATTAAAGAGAAAAGCCCCAACTAATTGCTTGCTCAGAAGTAATTGTTACGTGGACTTTAAAGGAATACACAATGTTTTATTGATTATGTTGAATTTAACATATAACGTTGTGGCTGTAGTTTAGTGGTAAGAATTCCATGTTGAGGCCGTGGAGATAGGATAATGTTTTTTGGTTTTTTTTGAAACAAATATTATATCCTTTTTTTTTTAAACAACTATCAGACATGAAGATAACAGAAGATTTTTTTTATTTTTTTTTATAAGAAGGTATAAACAGAAGATAAAGCAAGATTATAATAAGCTTATTCCTTAAAGTTCTTTTATATAGTAAATTAGTAATCTTAGAATTTTGTTGATGAGGAAATTAAAATGCAACATACACTAAAACAAGAATCTTGAATGAAGGTCAAAACCACATTTTTCATAGTCCTAAATCTAGTTCGATTAAAACTTTATTCTTGAAATGTTATTTGAGAAATTTTTTTTTTATATTTAAACTGTAATGAAGTTCATAGTATGAATAAGAACATTTTTTTTAAAACTAAAACAAACATGATCAAGTAAAATCATGATCAAATTTTGTTCAAAAACAAAAGTTAGGCTAATATTTGAACTGAAGTGGATAAGAGCAAAGGTGGTGGATTTATTTTGTGGACACAATATTTTGTTGACAAGTAAATGCATATTTGTGAGGTCTGGGCGCTGGTGAGAATTAAGTGATGGGTTTTGACTTTTGAACCAAGGATTGTCATCTCTATTCATTTGAAGAGTTCTTGGATACTCTTGAGTAAGTGGGGCCAATTTTGTGGGCGATTTGTTGTTCACCACTGTGTTCAGAAGCGCTAAAGCTGGATCAAATGTGCTCACCACATTACTAAATGTGGTGATATCACCGCTCTATTAAAACTTGTCACGTTGTATAGATTTTAACTATAGTTAACTATAATAAAAAAAATTCATTAATTAATGTTTTTTTAATAAAAAGTAAAAGCCTCCCTTTTCTTAAAAAAAAAATAAATAAAAAAAATGTAAAAGCCTCCCTCACGACTTCACTCCTACAATTCTCTCTCTGTTTCTTCTTAACTGCCATAATTATCTCTTTCACCCACCACAGCCACACGACCCCAATTCCCCAACTCCCTCTATATCGCCTAAGAGCATCTTTAGCAGACTCTCTATTTTGGCTCCTTAGCTATTTTAGGGAGCATGTTTAGTTTTTTTATCCATTTTAGCAGCTACACCATACTCCTAAGTGGCTCTCCATTATAACTTTTACCTATCTCGCTCCTAAATATAGAGAGCGAGATGATGCTCTCTATAATTTAAAATATTCATTTTGAGTTATTTTTATGTAATTTATAAATACATTTAAACTATTTAGTCTTCATTTTAAAAATAATGTAAATTCAAAATTATCTAAAATAGAGAGCATTGATACAGACGTATTTCTAAAGTGGCTAGCCAAAATAACTTTTTAGCTACTTTAGCTAAAATTTGACTCAAAAATGGCTAGCATTGCTAAAGATGCTTTAAGACAATGAAGAGGACAATAACTTTTTGCTTTGGTGAGGTTGAGAGATGTTTTTGTTTGGACGCTGTCAGTGGTGTCGAGGTTAGAACTTTTCACCACAGGCGACTGTGGTGGAAGAGATGAATTAGTCCACCAAAATAAATTCCACTATGGATTTATATTGCTATCTGGTGGCAGAGTGCCAATCACTTTAATTAATTTTTACACTATATTGAGATTTGAAATCTTGGTTTGGTGGGATTATTTATTCGAATTGGGTTTGTCTGGTTTGTTGTGAAGAAGGTAGGGACTAGGGAGAAAGGAACTAGTGGCTAGAGAGAATTTGTTTTCTCTCAGACTGCTTTCTCTCTTGCTATTGAAATTGGGTCATTTTGGTATTCTATCAGTCCTTGATTTGCAAAATTCTTAAGGGAAATGATCATATTTCAAAACTAGGTTTGCTATGTTTGTTTCTGGGTTTGATGGGAGAGGAGAGAGAGTTTTGTTCTTTTATTTTTCTTTCTTCATTAATTATTAATATAATATTATTAGTCTATCTCTACTATTATAAATGGAGGTCCTCTTTTGGTGTCAAAGGGCTTCATCAAATTTTGAAGTGTCTATAATACTCTTTCATAACATAAATTAAGTTAATAAAATACTAGTCTGCAATCACATGCACTGCATGTGTAAGAAAAAATTTTGTTATTAAAAAAAAAAATTATATGCAAAAGAAAAATCTATTATTGCAGAGAGAAAATAGTGGGAGAGAAAAGTGGGGGTTGTGGGATCATTTGTTTTTAATTTTCTTAATAAAAATATATTTTTTAATTGTCTTATTTACCCTTGTGATTTAATTTATTCTCAAAGTTTTTTAATATTTCAGGGTTAAATATGTAAAATTTTGACTAACAAAACCTCTTCTCTTAATAATAGTATAGATAAATAGATAAAAGTGTAAATTGAAATTAAAAATAGCCAAATCACCACTATTCTATGTTAAAAAAAAAATTCCTTTTAATTGACCATTTTTCCTTAACACAATGTCACCTGCAAGAAATGCTGGCATATTGCTAGTAACTATTAATCCTAAAGACTTAACCATGATTAAACTATTGGACATGTGGTGAGCATTTGTAGAGTGGTGGTATCACCACCTTTACTAATGTGGTAAGTAAATTCAAATCCCTCTAAACCTCACAGAAGTAGAAGCGCAGAAGAGTTAATAGTTGAAAAAGACTCCCTTACACGTCGACGTCGTTGCCGTTGTCATCCTAGCTAGCTCAGCCAATTGCCGTTGCCGGAGAAGAGACAAAGAAGGAGAGCCGCTGCCTCCAAAGCTCAAAACCATCCGGGGCCAACTTTTTTCCCGCCAAATTTAGAGAAATAGTTTGCTTCTTTGTCTTGCCGGAGCTACAGCTGGAGCCCAAGGGTTGAACTTTTATGCTCATGCTCAGAGTAGATGTTGACAACGACGTCGTATACAGGATAGCGAAACAAAAGAGCGACGCTCCTGCAGTGGCAGTTAAACTAGAGATTTACTCAGTTAACTTTTATTATCGTTTAGTGCATTAAAAATTACCGCATTGCCTTTGCCGTTAGCAACCGTCCTTGGGGCCATTTACTATACAGAGCTCCACTATTCCTGCATGTTTACATATGACTACATATAAATATATATACACTCACACACATACCTGATTGTCTGTCTGTCTCCATCCCGCCTTACCATCTTTGCTCATGATTCAAAACATTCCCTTGTCTAGTTAGCCATCATAGTTTGAAACTTTGAATAACTATCAGTGATGTGGACGATGATGGGTAGCAGCAGTGGTTGTAGAGACCCTAATATTAGGGCTCTTCCTGAGTACTCGATCAAAGCTGCATATCCTCAGCCTGCAGTATTACTCACTCCAAAGCTTAGCTCTACTTCCAACATGACCAAAATCCCTTTGTTACCATTCCACCACCACCATCAGAGTACGTACCGATGATGTATACACACACACAATCATATATAGATGATTACAGTACACACACACACACACACATACATATATATACATATTATACTTTGATGGTCTGATTATTCTGTGGGTCGGTGATAGTATGATTTCATGTGTACGTATGCAGTGGTTCCAGTGACATCGAATGAGAAAGGCAGAAATAGCAGTGATTGTTCTTATAGTCATAAACAACCGGCAGCTGCAGCTGCTCCACGAAGATCCCGATGGACTCCAACCCCGGAGCAGATAGTGCATCTGGAAGAGCTGTATCGATCTGCGATCAAGACGCCGACGGCACAACAAATCCGACAGGTGACTGCACGGCTTCGAAACTATGGGAGGGTTGAAGGCAAGAATATATTCTACTGGTTTCAGAACCGCCGAGCCAGGGAGAGGCAGAAGACACGCCGTGAACTCATGTCCATGCATCAGTCCGACTCTAAACAACAACAACAAACTTTGACTAACAACACAATTAGCTGTCTCCGAGACAAAGAATCTGCAGGAGGTACCATTTAATAAGCATCATTTTATTATTAACATGCAGTTAATCTATGTGTTGGACACAAGGCTCCCCAGGTAATAGGGGGATTAGGGTTCAACACTTGGTGAGGTCACCTACGGGCTACGGCTCAATAACTGTATACCATATTGAATATCTATGCTACGAGGAGGGGAGAGTGAGAGACTTAATGGTTATGTTAATAATAATTAAGACCAGCCAAGAGCTGGAGAACCTAATTAATTGAACGGGCACTCGAGTACAAGGACTTGTAAATTTATTGGTTCTATATAGCTGAACGGGTGCAAAAATTAATTAACAGATAATTACATGTTATGGAAATTATTTACTTGCAGTTGACTTTGTTCGTTGTTTTGAAGTTGAGCAGCAGCGGACACTACCAAGCTTCACTCTTCTTACCGATCAGGTAAGTGCATACTGTATATCGAACCAAAATCTCAAGAAACTATAGAAATTTATTCAATGCATTATTTACTGTTGGCCGGAAAATGATTATTGGTCTCAATCCAAGTTGTTATGTCATGTCACCTACTTACATTACTATGCCATATAATACTTGAAAAAAAAATCATCTTATTTTTCTAAAATCCAATGGTTCTAAATTATTTGCTTACTTTAGAAAAAATGGTTTTTTTTTTTCTGTTTCTTTTTTTCTTCAATCAAGAATAGATTTGCATAACACATTTATATGAATTCGGAGTTTGTTGGGTTCCTGCAAATTTTGAAAATATATGTGAAAAATACATATTCATGTTCATATGAATATATATATATATATATATATATATATATTTCATCCAAAAAATACACACATATATATAATGAAATATATTTATTTAAAAAACAAATAACATATATTTTTTTTAATCTCAGCTATAATCTAATGATTATATGATTTAATGGTCTATAAGGAGAGTATAATCTTAATTATAATTTAGGTGGTTATTGATCCGCCCCTACTTGGGGTGTTGTGGTGTCGCTAGTTCTAGCAGCTTGCTTCAAATAAAAAAAGCCCGAGGTCGTCAGGGCTGGCGGATAGCTTGGCACCTGGAGACATAGGTGGCAGGATGGATGAGATACAAATTCAAGAGTATACTTTGTTTGGGTTAGGCGAAGTCCAGAGGTGGAGCGAGATACCTCCATGGGGAAATTTTAAATACACACCTCAAACTACTTAATACACATCCCTATTATTTTATATTTCAAATCACATTCACCCCCTAAAATCTAAAAGGAAATATAAAAAGGGTAAAATTAGTATTCCAAGATTATAATTTGGCAATATATATTAGGTGGAATTGAAAATAAAAATTTGTATTTGCTTACATGGCATGACACCTAAGATTGAGACCATTGAGGCCTTTTACTATTTTACACTACCTATGTGCATGAGTTTCATTTGTCACTGTACGTCCTCAGGAATCATCATCAGTACTACAAGAGAGGATGATGAGCATGGTGAAAAGTAATTCCTCCGGGCTACGTATGGAACATACCGATTCACCTGGACTGACCTCAAACATAAACGTGTCAGCTACATTAATTTACAGAAAGCTCTTGGATTTTCATCACTATTATGATTACAATTACGGTATGGTATTGACTGCACCGAATATTTACAAAGAAGAAGAAGAAGAAGAAAGCACAGAAACTCAAACTCTTAAGCTCTTTCCACTCGAGAGCGACAATCTTAAAGGTGCTAAGGATACCAAATTACCTATGAGCAGAACCACAAGCACAGACGCTACTTCAAATTTCTTGGCAGACCAATATTATTAGTTTCTTTGAACACTTAAGGGAGCATAAAGCTAGGAATCTATATATTCATGTAATAATAGTACGCATGCGTGTCTTCTCTTTCATGGAATAATGCGGCACATCTTTATGATCAGGCCGGTTCTGTATTTGCTTATTCTTCCCACTTTTGTTTCTTCTATTTGTTCAAACACAGAGGAAGAGTAAGGTTGGCGTCCCTCTTCTTTATTTAATTAGGTTTCTTTAGTTTGCTAGTGTACCTTTTCTGTTTCTATATATAAAACTCCATCGTATTGTATTGTCGAAGTCAAAAAAGTAAGTTTAATACATATGCATAACTAGCAAGCTCTCATATGTCAAGATCAGGTCAGATTTGCCTGGTCCTGCATTTTCTGTTTGTATCATGCATGCTACAGAACAGTTAGGTAATGCTGCAGAAGATTGTGTCAAACTGATTATCAATAGAACTATTGTATATATATGTGCATATGTGTGTGTATCGGTCCGATCATAATCACTCCACTTTATACCATAAAGTAAACACATTATGCACTATGGCATCTAAAAGATAGAGATAACAACAATGAATTAGGTTTATCCTAGCCCAATGCAAAATATGACTCCACCAATAATTTAACTCCAGCACATTACGATGTATAATTTAACACACATGTAATAATGCATATGAGCTCTACAGAAAGGAAAGTAATTCATTTATCTTTCCCATGGTAATGGAAGGAAAATGAAATTTGCGAATAACTTTCCATTCTAATGTTTGGTAACATAAGGAAAGTTGTTAAAAAGTTTGCTATTAATGCAATAAAATAATGTATTGTGAATAATAAATGCAAGGAAAGAATAGGAAAAAATGATTTCTTTGGGTCTCGTTTGGTTCGCGGAAATGAAATCAATTCCTTAGAAAATCTGATAGGAAATGAAAACAAACTTTCCACTAACTTTCCTTTTTGCTGTTTAGAAACGTTGGGAAAGTAAGGAGAAAACATATATTTGTTTCCATTCTAGTGTTTGGTTTGTGTAAAGAAAGGAAGCAAAATCATGCTAAAATTCTAGTTATATCCTCCTTTATAGTTACATAAATCTATGGGTTATTATCACAAATGGTACCTGAACTTATCCTCTATTTTATTAATGGTACATGAACTTCAATTTTAATCACAATCAGTACCCGAACTTTTCGATTTCATTTTAAATGGTACCTAAAGCCACCTTCGGTCACTATTCCGGCCAAAAAAACCCAAATCTAAAAAAATAAAAAACAAAAAAAAAGTTCAAGGCAAGTCAAGGCAAGTCTATTACCAAAAAATCATCACTATATATGATCGCAACCCTTGAAATCATCAAAAATCATCACTATGATTTCCTCCCATGCCGTTTTTAGTCGGAATAGTGACCGGAGGTGGCTCTAGGTACCATTTAAAATGAAATCGAAAAGTTCGAGTACTGGTTGTGATCAAAATTGAAGTTCAGGTACCATCGATAAGATTGAGGTATAGTTCAGGTACCATTTGTGATAATAACCCTAAATCTATCATAAACTTTTTAAATAAAAATTGTCAATAATAATTTTCAACAAGGATATAAATGTATTTATACTATGGAATTATTGCAGAGAAAGTGGAAGGGAAAATGAATCATTTGGAGGATGAGACGATTCAATTTCCACCATATTTTCCCTTCTTAAAGGAAAGTTGTTCCTTTTCTTATGCACACCAAACGTAAGAAATGAACAACTTTCCTTTCCCAGGCCTTCAATTCCGCAAAACAAACGACTGAACGAGGCCTTGAAGTATGGAATGAACCATTTCCCCCATTTTCATTTGCTTCAGGAAAGTATCATTTCATTTTACATCCCAAACACAAGAAACAAACAACTTTTCTTTCTCGATGCTTATATTCCGCGAACCAAATAAAGCATAAAATTATTTTGTCAGCAACACCTACGGTAGATTTGTAAATAGGTCTTTACTCTTTAATTAGCAATCAAGATCTAGGTACCTAATAAAATTGGGAGTTACATACATAAGACTCCACCGTCTCCTAGTCCAAGTTGAATCCTTGAATTTTAACTTTCTTAAGGCTAGGATCTTTAATATTAATTGTTGAGGAATCTTAATTAGTGAAATAGATTGATAATATTGATAACACCGAAAGTAACTAGAAACATAAACGATTACATTAATTATAATCATAAGATACATGGTCTGAGACATTATGATTATAGATATACATGGTATGAGACATTTTTTTTTTTTTTTGAGAATGAAAGAAACATTTTATTCCAAAATAACACGATTACATAAAATAAAACGGGAATGACCGGTGGTGGACATAAGTTCCCCACTCTCCTCTCTAAGAACACCCTCAGTTACGGGTCCGTCATCCATGAGCCAAAAGGGCCCAACTCCTAACCGAACCAATCACCCCTCAACTCGGGCTACAACATAAGGCAATTTCCGAGAGTCACGATAAATCCCTGCAGCCAACATTACAAACAACCACTTCCCCTTCATCAACACCGTGTCCCAATCCAACTAGACCACGTGCAAAAGCAAGTCACTACCACATTGACAACAAGAAAACACCGAGAGTAAAACATGTAGTCCCCGGACATAACTCCATATCAACAACACTTCATCCATACTAACCAAGGAGACAAAGTACATCCTCACAGCCAACCTTAAGAGGAAAGATACTCCCTTCAACACCATGGCCTAAAACCGCCAGACCATGTCAGGAGCTTCTCCCCATTACTTTGACCACAAAAAGGTAAATTGAATTCCTGGGAATAACACGAGACACCCACCATACCAAGACTCCAAAACCCTAGCTCAAAAGAGTAGGGACTTATTAGACTAAGCCAAAAACCTAAACCAAAAACTGAAATAGCACTAAAAAGCAAAAAAATACCATCAGAATCCATAGAACTGCCTAGATGAACCACCACCAAATTACCAAGATCCAGCCCTCCAAGCCCGGCCCAACCACCAATCTTCCAACCCAAGAATGCCAGAGCTGCAGATCGCTCATTCCGCTGCCAACCCCGCTGCGAACGATCCGGTGCCATCCAACCACACCACCAACCTCCATAGACCTCCGCCCAAATCAGTGATTGAACCCCAAAGAGCATCAGATCCCTTTTGGAATCGCCACTGATAGGAGAACCCCCGATCCCGTCGCAGGTCAACCCCACTCTAGTGCCGCTCTGCACCTGCTATCGCTCACGACCATAGAAGGTCAGATCGAAATCGATCTACCCACCCTGACTTCCACCTCCCTTCCACCTCTCCTAGACCACGCTTGAGATTGAAACCTGCCAAAGTTGCAAGAAACTAAGAATTCCGAGGAGGACAGTGCCCTTCCGGCTGCACCCGCCAAACGCCGACGAGACTAGAGGCCCACGCCGATGCGGGTGTGCCGCCGGATGAGGAAGGTTTTTGTCGAGGGAAACCCTAGCTATGAGAGAGAACGAGAGCGTTTTTTTTTTTTCTGAAAACTAAATGACTTTCTAAAGTTACAAATGACTGTGACCGATGAAGAACAATATCCTATACTTTTATACATAAAGAGGATCAAAAGTCCATAAGTCGTCGGCATTCAACTCATACAATAATATAACGTAGGTTTTAACGGCTTCAAGAAGCTCATGGTATGAGACATTTATAATCATAAGATACATAAACGATTAGGGTTTTACCTATTTGTAAACATATAATAATCGTGACGTATTCCATCTTGAAGGTAGTTTTAAACAAAGAAAGAAATTAAATTTCTAATTCTGGGTTGATAAATAAAAATTTGTTTTATCTTTTGTTTTTATCAATGGCTCAATGCTAAATCAACCGACTAGCTTATCCATTTTATATGTATAGTATTTAATTTAATTTTCTTCCATATCTTGCGCATGACCCTTTATTCCTAGCTGGAATCTTAAAGCCTTAATCCTAGCATAGGTCTCCACTATTTCCTCATCACTTTGGCTAACCCATGGGCCCCCTTGGTACTTAAAAAAAAAAAAAAAAAAAAAAACCTTGGTACTTAATTTCCTGTATATATTCAAATAAAACAAATTCCGTACAGGTGAAACTTGAAGAGGGTTGATCAAAATAATTGAGCAATAAATACTGAATCATCAATGACTGGCAAACTAGAGAGATAGAGAAGAAAAATTCACGGAGGAGCTAGTAGATGCATTTGCTGATGCGTACCAAAACCAAACGCTGAAGATTTTCTAATCTCTCATTCAACGTAGGATGCATGCATCTTAAAAGCTAGGATGATGTGTTGTCCGGCTAGTGGAAGCTGGCCGGCTTTGAGATAAAAGTGAGAATTTACACCGAGCTGCGCTCTCCTAACTTATATACACAAGGACAGGGACATTAAAAACCACGTACAACCAGAGCAAAAGTCTGCATTGATCGACTATTTAGTAGGCGTGGTAAGCAATAACTAATTCTTACCCCATGCATGCCAGGGAAATTTATACGACTCATCCCCACTGTACGTTTTGCTGATTCCAATTCTAACTCTATTGCAAGACGCAAATCTGTCTCGCAATTATTATACATACATTTAAAGACAGATCCACTGTTTGTACTGTTCATCAGGGATTGTCGCAGGCCGTAACTTACAGCCACTGGCAGAGGTTAACGTGGCGCGAGGAGAGCCACTTAATGGATCAACGTAGGGGTTCAACGTAATTTCACCGTTAACGGTGCCGTTGGAGTAAAAATGTTTTACAGCCCTCCTCGTCAGCCACCACAATCGAACTGGAGTTCATGCCATCCTTTCCTCTCCAAACCCCTCCTCAGACCCAAAATCACTTCTCTCTCTCTCTCTCTCTATCTCTCTCTCTCTCCTGTCACCACTGGACCTCATAACCAAATCATTCCCTTTCGCTGTCTAACCAAATTCCAGTCTTTGAAAGACTGCACAGGATAAGCGACTCCTGTTGGATACAGCACCACGTATCACAAAACCAACACCCAAACAAGGAATTGGATCAAGACATTGGAGCATAGCGAAAAGGAAACACAAAATCGAACATCAGAATTGAAAAAAGAAGGCAAGAAGCCGCAGAAACAGGCCATCGCCTGAGCAGAAGCGCGAAGGGCGAAGGGCGAAGTTTATCTCCACCGGCTCTTACGAGATCGAGGAAGGGGAATAAATGGTTGCTGCTTTTAACGGAGCCCCATGTTTCATTATAGCCTTTGCAGAAGCGATATCAAGATTCAAGAGTCAAGGTCGCTGTTTCATTATAGCCGTTGCAGAAACCGTACCAATATCGGTGGTGTAGGGGTTGAGAAGATGCTTTCCGGTTAGCGTCTCATCCCGTCCCATCTCCCATCATCTTGGCCGGTAAGTGGTTGTTAAAATTTCAAATATATATATATATATATATATATATATATATATATATAATTTATATATATTTTGGTGGATAAAATTTCAATTGACATATTTATACATATTTAAAATTTCATATTATTTTTTGTAGATGGTCCTTTCGCGAAATATATATATCTTGTACTGGGTAGAGGACGGTTATTGAGTTTGGGCTCTAATTGAAACTTAAAAGACATCGGGTTGAACTGGTATATGGTAATCAACCAGGTTTCTATGAGTTGAGTATGCATTCATTTTTTGTGGATTTAAGATGTTATAGTCTTACCGTGTTAGTCTGGGGAATGCAAGTTGTGTGTTTTTGCCTACATTGTTGCTTTTCTTCACTGTTCTGTTTGATTTTGATATTGGTTTAACTGGGTTATCATATATCATAACAAATGATCAAGGTGAGGGAAGAGGACAAGAGTTAATTAAATTTTAGTACCTGGGCAATTTTGGTTCCAATAAATGCTTTGATAATACTGTGCTCGAACAAAGGTGTGTCATTGCACATTTGATTGTCAAAGATCAAACTTTTATGATTGTATTAGAATGCCACCGTCAACCCTTCTTCTTTGATCTTTCTATGTCACCACCTCTTCACAGCTTTTAACTTTATTGTCTTTTGTTGGCCACACTTTGATACCAAGCAGATATTAATAATTAAGTTTCCTTCAATCTACGACACTAGCGCCGCGTTCACTTTTTCTTTGTGCTTTGTCAACTCCTTAAGGATTTTAATTTTGATGAACCCTTTTGTGCAGGTGTAAGGCAAGGACAGCAGCTGCAGTCAAAGTTCTAGAGTTTCAATTTGAGAGTGAGCCTCTGTCTATTTAAACTCAAATATGTAATAGTGCCCTGCTGAGGTACTTTCTTTTTCCTCAATATTTACTATTTCCAAAACTAGGTTTTTTCTTATAGATGAATGAAGATGGTTTTTTTGTTTTTATCTCTCTGATCGATAGTATTTGATGTATTTGCTTTCTGGGGATGTTTCCTTCTGCCTTTACTTTGGTACCCAGTTACGATTTTCATGCCAACGTAACTTTTGTTTTTGGTTTCAACTAAATTTCTGCTTTATGTATTTGTTTTTGTTTTCGGTTTCACTTTGGTTCCATAAATGGTGGTCTTTCCCATAATTGCAGGTTACTTTAGATTAAAGCATTGTTTCCTTTATCATAATGTTATGATAGTTTTGTCTTGTTTGTATTTATGTGTTCTGTAACTTCAGTTTAACTAATGTTATGGCTTATGGGAGCTGGCACTCCTGGCAGGAGTAGAATCAGCATATAGAAAGAACAAGTATTCTGGTATCTAGTCCTCCGGTGGTTGGCTTCTTCTGTTTTACACAGGTCATATTTTTCCTTTTTTAATTTTCTCGACCTTTTCAATTGGGTTAACAAATTTACTATATACTAAGCGTCCTGCAACTGTTCATAAGCACTGTTCATCACTGTTCACCCACGAAATTCTGGTTCTGCCCTCGAGTTGCATACATAGAGAAAAAAAAAAGGCATTAGTTATCTGGAAGCCTCCATCACGTTTTTGCTATCGATCTATTTTCCTCTTTCTCTCGCCAGTCGCTGTGAACCCTCTCGAATCAACAAATTTCTCTCGCTCTCCTCGCACACAAATCCAAAACCAAAGGACCCAATCCAAATCGCTCTGGCTCTCACAATACACTGATTCAAAATCAAATTTCAGTTGTTCGTGTTTGCTTGCGTTTTGGAGGAAGACCTCCATCCATCTGGTTTTGTTTTGAGATCGATCTCAATTATTTAGGGATTGCTGATAGGTTTTCCATTCGATCGAGAGCACCTGGTACTCTTTCTTCAATCTTTGATCCTCCAAAATTTTAATTTGTTTTAGAATTGAAATCAATCTCTATTTGATGTTTGATTCTGGGTTCAATTATTTGGGATCCATCCTTCTTTTCTTTTGGGTTCAATCGATGTGATTGCTTTCCTTAAAAAGATTGTGGGAATTGATCATGGGCAATTGGGCAAATAACATGGCAGAGCTAATAGTTTTGTTGGTTTGATAGTTATCATGCTCTGAACCATTTTTAGCAGAGGATTTTGAGTAAGTGGGAGATATTCTTGCTAAAAAATGGGTAGCAAAGCGGGAAAAAAAAATCGTGAAAAATTGTTGTTTAGTTTGTTCCCCATTAAATCATGGCAATAGAAATATTGAATTATTTTGTGTTCGTGATTGATCTGATTACTATTGTATTAAGCTGATTTTAACTATAAAGTTTTATCAAAGTGTTTTATCAAAGTTTTATCAAAGTTGTTTAGTTTTATCTACAACTTCAACTGTTGTTATTTTATGTTTGCAGATTTTGGAACCAGTTTGCAGTCAGATTCCTTGAATCTTTTGGATCCAGGTATAGGTTCTTTGAAAACTATGAGCCATCTATGAATTCCTTTGTTTTATTTACATTTCTGCATTTGGAATTTATCCATGATCAATATTTTGTAACTGCTTATTATTAATTTAACATTCACACACTAAAAGATAGCTAGCTTATATCGTTGACGCTGCAATTGCTTAATGATGTATGAGCTACAATAGATCAATCAATTTTATCTACTTCGGTTAATACTGTTTGTATAGGTGCGGTTTGTGAAATATTTTCATCCCAATCTTGCATATGTGGTTGGTGAATGAAAGTTTGCAGATACACTGATGATATATAGTGAATTATACCTGATGAATGATCATTTTAAAATTTAGTGATGGCTTCAAGCATCGCAAAAACAAAAGGCAAAAGATATTTGGAAGTTGATAATACGGAAGATCATAATAATCAAAAACTAATTGTCTTCCAATGTTTTTTTCCGATTGATGTAAACTTTAGGCACTTAGTTTCTATGGATGTATATTTTAGTTCATAGATTGTTTTGAGTTCTTCAAATTTATACTCTCAATTTTTCAAGCAAAGTTTTAGATTATAAACGTTGACCATTTTGAAAACTTGGTGACAGTTCAGTTTAGTAGAATCAATAAGAATACAGGGGCAACATCATAGATGGTTTTTTTTTCTATGGTAAAACTGACCTCACATAAAAAAGGTGGTAAAAAATGAC
>BDJD01000642.1:167560-201882 GCA_002564525.1 Rosa multiflora
GAGTGCAGTCAAGTGCAAACTGTTCATTCTACTTTCGGTTTTCCTCTTAGATAGAAACTCACCGTCAAACGCAACTATGAACTGTATTGATCAAGCTGTGAGATATAAAGGTTGGGCTTAAAGCAAATAGGAGGGGTTTTGTTTTCATAGCTTCTGATTTTTGATTTGTTGTAGCGATTTGGATTGTGTGTTTGGGTTTGTTTTGTGAATAGGAGAGATCCAAGATTGGGGTAGCATTTTGTTTTGTGAATTTCAATTTGGTTGCTATCAGAACGATTGACGAGGGTGAAAATTTGGGTTGTGATTTTGTTTTTGAAATTTGAAGTGTTTTTGATTGAATTGTTCATAGATTGAATTTTGCTTGGTAAGATTTCAACTTAGTAAAATCAACATTACTATCATAATTATTCATCTTTTGCTCATATACCCAAAACAATTACCTTTAATTCACCGTTTGTTTTCATGTTTTCAGCTGTAGTAACTGATTTCTCAACTTTTAAAATCTTTCAAAACAAAAGCTTTCATTGTTTGTTTCTTTTGTTTATCGAAGTTCATCTAATTGCATGATTCATATACGAAATTTGGTTTTATTCTGTAGCCTTGGTTCTAGCTTTTGAATAGTTCCAAGAACCAAAGGTTTTTTTTTGTTTTTTTTTTGTTTTGTTTTTTTGTTTTTTTTTTTAACACTCTTAGACAGAGAGAATAAAGTAGAACAAACAAAAGAAATCCGGTTCTTAATCTGGTTTTGGGCAATCAATTATAGAATTAATCATAATGTTACTTCGGTAATGTTGAAAGATTTTAGTTTTGTTTATCCTGTATTGAATGAATTTAATCATAATGTCAATTTCTTTTCAGTTTCTTTAGAGCTAATTGCCTTTTTGGGTTTTCTTTGCAGCTCAAAACTTGAAGGAAGGCCACCAAGTTGTAGGCTCTCACACAAAGTATGTTTTTCAGAGTCACTAATTGCATCAACAGATTTCATTTTGTAAGCTTATTTGCCAGATTTGAGATTTTCCATTTTTGATTTGATGTCATCATAGGTTGCTGGGGTGGGAAAGAGAAGAGGGTGGATTCAAGATTGTGGTGGACTTCGGGGGCAGGGTTTGGGTTTGTTTCTGGAGAGGTGGATTCAAAAATTTTGATCAAGTTTCGGGGGTAGTTTTCAGCAGGAAAAGATGTATGTGTTTGATTTGGGTTGTTTAAAATTGTGGTTTTGATTAGGAAATTGATATGTATTTGTTGTTTTCTTTACAATCTCACTCTTTGTTTCTGCGAAATCGATTCATTTCAGTTGTTCGTATATATATGCAGGAAATAACCGCCTCTATTGTAGGAGATTGATATGTATTTGTGTTCTTAAAACATTATTAATTTGATGTATGATATATACTATTTTATCACTTTCATCAAATAGTACCTCATTTTGGTTTATGTTGATCACTGTGAGTTCATTTTGTAAACCTAAAATGTTCGCAAATTGAAAATCTATAACATTTCCAAATTTATATGTTTTGTCGGTAAACCTTACACACAAAATGGTTAACAATAACAAACCCCCGCGGCATAGCGCTGGCACTATTTCTAGTTCTAAACTGTGACCCTTGATTCCTAGACCCTAAATATTTTCTGTTACAGACTGTATCAGGAGATGTGATACTTTTCATTTATATGCAGTAGTTTTCAAGTGGAACTGGAACAGATGTTTGGGGATTGTATGGAACGTGGCACAAAATGAAAGGAATGTGCTCTGAGGCTTTGTTAAAGAAAGTGAGATTGTACTAGGTATCTCTTGCTCTATCATACAGATATAATTTATTACTATCGTGACTCCTGTTCATGGATTCATACATTTTTTTTCTTCACTTTTTCAAAGATTCATTTCTTTATAAGTAGGATATGCTCTTCTTTACTTACTAAAATAGCTCTCCTAGTTGTTAGTTGTAGCTATTCCGCGATTTTCTTTTTAGTGCATCTTTTTTGTGAAGTAAATTGGGAATTGTTGGATCTTGGCATAGTTGAGTGAATTGAGATGAAAGAATTCTCAGTGAAAGCTTGTCCCCTTTATTGAAGAGTTACAGACAAATTCAGGGTTGTGTTCTCATTAATTTCAAAAATCAAAACATGGGTAATTTCCTGCACTGATGTATATTGTTGAGAGTAGAGGCTGTTCACTAATGAGCAGCGCATAAGATGGTCATTTCTTGTCTAGTGCATAGTATTGCATGGAATACCTCTTTCTCTTATTCAATGGATGTCTATTTCTGACATATAAAATAGCATCTGTTTGCTGAAACTTACACTGAATCATGAATGCTTGGCAATTAAATGCAGATATATATTCAAAATAGGAACATTAACATGTAAGCTTGTGTTTAATTCAATGTTTGCACTGATGGCATGCAAGAAAGTTAGCTACTCGAGGTTTAATAATTTCCTCTGAATTGCGATGAACCACCTCTTGTTACTTGCCTCATTCCATAGAGATTTGCATTTATAGTTTTATGTACTTCACTTGCAAATTCCTTGCTTTCGCAAGTCAACAATTTTGGTCAGAATCTATAATGCAAATAGCTCTTAGTATTACAAACATATAAACAATGAGATGTGCCTATTTTTTTCAGGTGATGTGTTCAGAATCTATAATCCAAATAGCTGTTAGTATTGCAAACATATAAACAATTAAATGTGCCTATTTTTTTCAGGTGATGTGTCTGCACATTGTGAAAATCATGACAGGAATATGACCTTAAAATGCAGTCAATGCACCTATTGCAGCCTATGATCAGTTTGTTCTGGTTCTATAATTAGAAGAGATCCACAGACGGGGAAGTTTTTAGAAATGAGATGGGGGAATTAATGGGTGCTTTCTTAACACCATATAAGGATTTTTTCTCCTTTGACAATGGAGTTTGATGGCCTGAAAAGTAGGTATCTGATTAGCCTTTGAAGTTGGAATTCTCCATCTTGAAGTTGAGCTTGATAGTAGAGTGGCTGGTAGCTTGGTAGTCTCTAATGAGATGTGCTGACAGAGAGTGGGGGATGATAATAGTGTCGTTCTAATTTTATCAGACATCCCCAAGACCCCAGAGAGATCTAAAAGTGCTGTTGAAGAATTGTGGTGCAACCAAGGTCTGCTTCTAACTGAGGGAATGCAACAAAGTGGTTCATGTGTTGGCTAGATTCATAGTGAATCTTTTGTATTGAAATTGGGCCGTGCTTATGTGATTGATAAATATCAATGCTAATATTTGTAAGTTTGTAACATTTCTTATGATTAATGAATGATTACCTATTCGTTTGAAGAGAGATCTAAAAGTGCTGTTGAAGAATTGTGGTGCAACCAAGGTCTGCTTCTAACTGAGGGAATGCAACAAAGTGGTTCATGTGTTGGCTAGATTCATAGTGAAGGAATGTATTAATATCTTTTGTATTGAAATTGGGCCGTGCTTATGTGATTGATAAATATCAATGCTAATATTTGTAAGTTTGTAACATTTCTTATGATTAATGAATGATTACCTATTCGTTTGAAAAAAAAAAATGTGTAAGATTTAAGAGAACGATAGCTGTTTTATAACCACAGGAATTGCTAAATTTTCTTTGCACAAATGTCAAAGCATATGATTAAATTGCTAGTCATGGCCAGCACCTTTTTGCAGCAAAAATGCGGAAGATAATGTTCCTCTGATACTAGATAGTGCTTCTCAACACTCAGCTAGTTACCAAAAAGCAATATTGTCCCATCTTTCAATTATAGACTACATACAATTTTTTCACGTATAAAAACATATCGAGCCTATTGACATTGGCCTCTGTTTTTCTTGCAGAAGTCAGAGAGGATAAAGCAAGTTTCAAGCATCAATTGATGACTGCAAAATATGAATTGACATCAGTAGCCATCTTCCCTGCCTCTTACCCGTCTTTTACTGCAAAGAAATCATAAAAATAAAAATAAAAATAATGAAGAAAATGTACCTAAATGCAGCTGTCACTTCTCAAAGCAAGAAGCAAAGAAATTATTCCAAATTGAGCAATTAGAAATTATTCCAAATTGAACAATTTTTGGCCACTCAAATGAACACACAGATACACAAAGATAGCTTCCCATTACTCCAAAATCCCTTGTGTTTACATTTTCACAAACAATCAAACTCATAAAAATCTACATTAAATCTACATTGCCATGACAAATTGATTTAGGATCGATAATGCTAGAATCAAATATACATGTTTCTAACAAAGACCAAACTTCGCTAAGCTGGGAAACACATCCCTATATAGAGGAAACTATTGATTAATTTGTGATTATGCTGAGAGATATCATAAATTGTTAAAGGTTAGTTTATGGTTAGGGAACAATCCATTTCAAGCATGTTGAGAATTTCACAAGAGCAAATTCATCAATGTACAAAATATTAACAGAAGAGTTGTATAAAATTACACCTCTCCATGTCCCACTGTACTCTGAAGAGGAAAACTGAAAAGCAAAAATGAATCTTCTTTTGCGACAATTAATTCCACATCAGGGAGAATGCAGCTACATGCAGAGAGAGAGAGAGAGAGAGGTTATTTGCTTTGCAACGCAAGGCCAAAGGAATCATACATAAACTGGCAAGACAAATAGATCAAAATTCATAAAAGTCAAATTAACAAAAAGAAAACCCATCGCTTCATCTTTTGGGTGTCGGTTATTTTCTTGACAAAGAGAAAGATAGAGCGAAGTAAACAGGGGAAGAAAGGAGAGAAGAAGAGGCCCTCCCTTCAAAAGTAAGCGAAACCCTCACTCCCCCAAGCTTAATTTCAGTGCAAAGCACTCATCTTTTTTTGTTTTTTTTGTTTTCCTGGATTGATTGGGAATTCGAATTCGGTTCCTTAATTTCTCTGCGAAGAATTCATCTTTTTTTTTTTTTTTTTTGGATGGATTGATTGATTGGGAATTGGGTTTTCAGTGTCCATCGGTAGTGTGGAGTTTGCCATCGGAGGCTTAATCGTGGACACCAAGGTGTTCTACTGGCCAAGAAAGGTCTTTTGCTATGGATTTCTGGTATTTGTGTAGATTTGGACCCTTCTCAGCTTTGCTGATTAAAATTTTTCGGTGAAGGATGGATTTGGGTTTATGTTTTGGTGAATAGTTATTTGGTTCTTTGGCTTTTTCTTTCTCTAAATTTTCCTAAACGATATGTAGTGATATTTTTGCAGTGTGCTTAGCTTTGCTGATTGAAGAAGATGAATGGGAGAATGAGCTCTTTTTCAGCTTCAGAAGGTATTCTAACTGGGAAGTTTGTTGCTTCCTTCCTTTCTTTTATCACTTTGCTTCATGTCAAACCATATATTTGAATTTTTTTTTTTTAACTTTGTTTTCTTTATATATTATTTTCTTTGGCACACGTTTTGTTTTATTATTTTCATGGTTCAGTTAGTGTGTTATTTGTTTTATTACAATCTGTGTAAAAGTAGTTAAATTTACAGAAAATTGGATGCAAGTGTTTTGAATATCAGTTGCAAAGAAATTTGTAGTGGAATTCGTATTGATGCTTTGAATTGTGATTTTGCAGGGAGCAGGACGGTACTGGATCAGTGCGTCTGTGCTTAAAGGAAGGAGCTTTTTTTGTGTTTGAGGGAATTAGGATTTGGGTGAGTTGCTACGTGCGGTCATAGTGAGTTGTTAAATACACATCCCTAAATGTTCAGTTAAGGACCCAAGTTACAGCACTCTTGAAGAAATCCATGCCCAGTTCTCAAAGATCTCTATCAATAGTACATCCAAGGCCCGGTGAGTGATATTTGACATTTTTTTTTTTTTTTTGTTAATGGGTTCTTTGATTTATGACTTAGGATAATAATTTATGGTTTAAGAGTTGGAAATTTAGTGGGTATAGATATTGTGAAGGTTTTTGATCTTGAAGAAGACCTTGATGGGGAGTAGATGATTGCGCCTGAGCTTAATCAGAATGATGCTGAAGCTATGAACATGTCCAGAAGATAATTCAAGGTGAGCTTTGAAATGTTTACTTTTCAAAACAATGCATGCCAAGTTTTCTACTAAAGTTTACCCTTTTGAGAAATTTTACAAAGAGAAGACAAGCTGCGCCCATTGCAGATAAATGTATATATGTATATGCTTCACATCCCGTTAATAACAGCAAAATGCTAGAACAAATGGTCATGTTCAATTTTTATGGTGTACTGATGAATCTTCTGTCATTGTTTGGTGGCAGACAAATAGATTGAGAAATTGAAAGTGGAGCAATGTAAGCTCTACTTGAGGAAGAATGGGTTGAGACCGACTGAAGTTAGGGAGGAAGTTTGTTATCAGAGCTTTTGTTGGTAAGGTTATATCAGTACTTTAGCTTTCATGGAGAAGTTAACAAGTTTAACTTTTGTTCTTGTTCTCAATCTTTAGTTTGTTATTGTCAATCTCTGATATTGAATTCATTGTTACCAAGTGGATCAAGGTACCTGACTATTCATTGTTATTGGACCCTATTTTGGGAAGCAGATATTTTCTTTTTTGCGTGATAAATGATGATGTTGATTATATTGATAACTTCGATTATTCTAGAATTGTATATGGTAATGAGAGTTGTGTCCTACTGTTAAATCACAGTTTGGTTGTCACCTTTCAAAGGTTTTTGAGCTGCAAAATTGTTGCAAATCTCCTTTGATTTTGTTTCTGCTTTGTTTCCTTTGGTTTCTTGATTTATCCTCTTGAATCTTCGTGTATATTTGAAAGTTTTTCTTTCTTATTCTGATTTTAGATTGTAAATACTGTTATGTATTTTTTTTGTTTGTTCATTTAGCATGCTAGAGGGATGCGGAAACAAAATTTCTATACATTTCAATTGATTAGTAAATTGGAATGAAGGAGGTAACCCAGTTAATTAAGTCTACCTTCTATAGAAAGAGTTTCACATTTCCAATAAGGAAGACAGGCTTGGACATCTTTACTTCAGGGAGTTTCGAGTGGATCGCGTA
This sequence comes from Rosa multiflora, assembly GCA_002564525.1. Taxonomy (NCBI): domain Eukaryota; kingdom Viridiplantae; phylum Streptophyta; class Magnoliopsida; order Rosales; family Rosaceae; genus Rosa; species Rosa multiflora. The sequence continues at coordinate 174,539 of BDJD01000642.1, forward strand.
AACCGCCAGAAGCACATGCCCGAAAAAGGGCCCAGAACACTCATTTTAAGCAACTCTTGCCTGAGAGCTAAATAGGTGGCCTTAGTTATTCTTCTATGAATAAGGGGAGCGGCAATGTGTTTTCCTAAGCTATCTGTTAACAGATAGCTAGCCACTTATATACAAACAAGAGTAACAAGGGTGGCTCATTAAGCTTTTCAGAGTAGTCCTAAAATCCAAATAACCTTTAGCAGGCTCAAAGATATCGCAACAACTACTCAAGTTGTTTTGAAAGAAAAGTAGCAGGAAACCCTCACCGCCAGAGGTTTATAGCCTCCAATTGAGAATAAGGTTTTTCATGAAGACATCATCATAACTAATCTCACAACATAGAGAATTTATGATCTGCAAGGAAAGTTTTTTTTTTTTTGAGAAGAAACGACAATTTTATTGAAGCGAAGAGATTAAGTACATTCTCTAGACATAATCTCCTCTATAAAGGGAGGTGTAGAAGTAAAAACTACATTGCATGGCCTATTACATAATGCCCAACGAGCAAGAGAATGAGCAGCAGTATTCCCTTCTCAATACAAGTGTGAGAAAGTACTTCCAGGCAGCTGAGAAAAGAGAGCCAAAACATCCTCATAAACAACCCGGAGCTGAATAGAAGAATCTTGGATAGAATGCATAGCTTGTACTAATAATAAGGAGTCTTACTCTAGACGAACTGGACCCAAACCCTGGTCAAGAACCAGCCTGCAAGCTACTCGACCAGCGAGTGCCTTCACTTGAGCAGGAGAAAAAACCTGATCAAAACTAATGGCCATCCCACAAATAAAAGAACCATTTGAATCACGTACCACAATTCCTGCACCACCAAAATGAGAGTGCACATCAAAAGCTCCATCCATGCAAAAACTAAACCAATCAACAGGAGGCTTCGTCCAGGCATGCTGATTGCGTGGGACCTTGGGGGGTGAAATATTTTCTTGAAGATTATTGGCATGCCAAACTTGAGCACAAAGGAGGAGAGATCGAGGCTGCAAAAACCACAAAAACTTTCCAAAACTTTACCCGGCACCTTGCACTTCCAAAACTTCTTCCAAAAAGTATCAATAAGCTGATGAGGAGAGGAGCTAGAAGTAACCATGACTGGGAGGATCAAACTGTCTCTAGCCACAACATAAGCACTACGCACTGAAAAAACTCCCTTACTATCATAATGCCAAATCAGTTTGTCCTGAGGACATCTAGAACTCAAAGGAATTGAGCTAATAACCTCCACATCCTCACTAGGGAATAAACTCTCCAATAAAGGGACATTCCAACAACCATTAGCCACATCAATGAGCTGGTGAACATACCTCAAAGTAGTAGGGCTCCTAAGTGGTAGCAAGGGCCGAAAACCATAAGGCCTAGGCAGCCACCTGTCCTCCCAAATAGCAATTGAAGCACCATTTCCAACTTGCCATCTTGAGCCTAGTTCAACCACTTGCCTTGCAGCTAAAATGCTTCTCCAAGAATAAGAAGTAGCTCCCCCCAAAGAAGCCTCCCAATAAGTTTTGGAATGAAAATACCGTGCCTTGCAGAGCCTTCCCACAAGTGAGTTTGGATTTTCTATAATTCTCCAAGCTTGTTTGGCCAACATGGCTACATTAAAAGCATAAAGATTATGAACACCCAACCCTCCTCGGTCCTTTGGGGCACACATATTATTCCAAGAGCTCCAATGAATTTTTCTCCCATTCGCTGAGTCACCCCACCAAAAATTGGCACACATTTGCTGCAGCTCATTACAAAAAGTTTGAGGTAATAAAAAGCAACTCATAGCATAGTTTGGAAGAGATTGAGCCACCACTTTCAGCAATAACTCCTTTCCTACACCACTTAAAAATTTTCCTTTCCACCCCGCTAGCCTCTTCCTCAATCTATCCTTCAAATGTGAGAAAGTATCCTTCTTAGAGCGCCCCACAAGAGTAGGCAACCCAAGATATTTTTCATGGTACGACACCAAATCAACACCCAATAACTCCGCTAAATCCTGCTTCCCTTCTAGTGATAAATTACGACTAAAACAAACACTACTCTTCCCAAAATTAATCAACTGACCTGAAGCAGTAGCATACACTTCAAGAACTTCCTTGATCTGAATACAATTGGCAGGAGTAGCCTCTGCAAAGAGAAAACTATCATATGCAAATAAGAGATGATGAAGAACCGGGGCCCTTCTACATGTCTTAATCCCCACTAGAGAACCATTATTGTGCATCCTTTGAATGAGTCTTTGAATGAGTGAGGAAAACCCTTCAGTACATAAAAGGAACAAATAGGGAGAAAGAGGGTCTCCTTGCCTGAGACCTCTTGTTGGAGTTATGCAGCCTCTCGGATTACCATTGATAAGAAAAGAATACCGAACAGAAGTCACACACTCCATCATAACCTGAACCCACTGACATGGAAAGCCCAACCGTAATAACATAGCTCTCAAGTAAGGCCATTCCATCCTGTCATAGGCCTTACTAATGTCAAGCTTTAGAGCAAAGTGACCTCCACCTCCATCTCTCTTATTCCATAGGTAGTGAGCCACTTCATTAGCAACCAGAGTGTTATCTATTACCAACAGACAGGGAACAAAAGCACTCTGATATGGGGAAATTATCTTATCAAGTATGCTTCAAACCATTTGCAAGCACCTTTGCACAAATCTTGTAAACCACATTGCAAAGGGCGATTGGACGAAGATGGGACATTTCAGTAGGATTTTTCACTTTTGGAATCAAACAAATATGAGTGAAATTAACCTCTTTCAACAAATTACCAGTAGATAAAAATTCACGCACAGCAGTCACAATATCATCACCTACAATATGCCAATATTTTTGATAAAACAGAGGAGGCATACCATCTGGACTTGGAGACTTTGTAGGATACATCTGAAACAATGCTTGTTTAATCTCATCCGTAGAGTATTCAAGTAATAAGGAGGCACCCAAGTCTGGCGTTATTACAGGTACCACAGAAGAAAGAATCGGCTCCATTTGCATATCAGAAACACTTGTAGATCGAAACAGTGAATTATAATAATCCAAAACAATTGTTTCGATACCTCCTGGAGTATCTTGCCAAACTCCAGGTGAATCAAATAAGCCCTTTAAGTAATTTCGCTGCTTTCTGTTAGATGCTTTTTGATGAAAGAAACGCGTGTTCCTATCACCATCCTTCAACCAAGTAGTTTTCGACCTTTGCTTCCAAAAAGTGTCCTCCAGCTCCAGCAAAGTATCCAATCTCTCTTGTAGTAATCGTCTTGTGGGAAGGTCAGACACTGCAAAGGGAACAGACAAAAATTGTTCCAGCTGCTTACCAATATAGGCCATCTCCTCATGCCGGGCACCAAAAACCTGCCTCTTCCAATTTAGTAAACCCATCCTCGTGCTATAAAGTTTTCCCTGTAACCGAAACTGCTCTAAACCATCCCTATCCGTCTGCCACTTCTCCTGGATCACGTCTTCACAAGAATCATCCTTTGTCCACATCTCTTCAAACCGAAATCTGGTTCTGCGTGATGGAAACTGAATTGGAGCCTGAATATGTGCTTCAACAAGAATCGGGACATGATCAGAACAAGAGGGCGGAAGGTGGAGCACCCTATTCAGTCCATACACTTGACACCAACCCTGCGTGGTAACTGCACGGTCTAATCTACATTGAATCTCTGAATTATGCCATGTGAATAGACTGCCCTCAAACCCTAAATCTGTAAGAGTACAGTCATCCAATACTGTTTGGAATGCATCCATTTGCCTTGAGGGACGAAGACCTCCTCCTGATTTCTCCCTCGAGCTGATGATTTCATTTAGATCACCAACCACCAACCAGTTAGGAGAACCTGGCATGAAGGCAAGCAGACGCAACAAATCCCATGATGCAGAGTGGAGATAAACTTCTGGATGCCCATAAAAACCTGTGAGTCGCATCTCCCTCCCTCAGATTCCGGCAGCACAACATCTACATCAATGTGATGCGGTGAGTGTGACCAGAGATGAAGATCAATTTCATCCACCCACAATAGCATCAAACCTCCTCCACCCGTATCAGAACACTCTTGCATTATGCCATGATGAAAACCCAAATCGTTGCGGAGCCGTTCGAATGCTGGCTTGTCTCTACACTTTGTCTCGATCAAGAACACAATACTAGGACATCTCTGCTGAATAATCGACGCCAAAGCCCTGAATTTCTTAGGGTCTTTGGTACCCCTGATATTCCATGATAGAATCTCCATTCCCAAACCAGTAAACTGAGCAAAGAACCCTGATCGAACTCCTCTAACCCCCTCCGGATTAAACAGAACCAGAAATCGTGCAACCGCCGGCAACGTTGATACAAGCGTGCCGTACAACAGCGGCCAAGAGAAAAACCTCGCTAGGACGATTGGGTGCTCGGAGAACTTGCGCCGCCGAGATAGAACAGCGACCGCCGGAGACCCGGTGCCGCACAATGCAACTGGCGGATGCCCGATATAGGTTTTCTGGGAAGACCCAGACTATGGTTTGCTGAGAGCATTAACCAAACGACACGACTCTATCTGCAAGGAAAGTTAGAGACACATCAATATTAGAAACTGTATACTTTTAGGTGTATGATCTGTAATGAAAGTTATAGTTGCAATTTGGTCTGTTTGTAGATTAAGAAACTAAATCGAAATGTAGTTTACAAGCCAGCTACTTTATCTTATTGCATGTCATCCTTACATCCCATTGTTCTTTTATTTAGACTGTTGGCATTAACAGAACCAAGCCAAATCCTAAAGGTGAAAGACCCACAAGCATTGATATAGAGAGCAGCAGAGAAATATATGAGCTAGAGACACAAATGCAACTTCTAAAAGTTCCACACAAGATGGCCAGAGGGAGAGCGACTGATTACTCTTCAAATGAGAATTTGCCAACATTGATACATTTATTGGCATTGAGAAAAAACCTAAAAACTAAGGTTGCGTTGGGTATGGCTGTGCTTTGAAAAAAAACTGGCTTCTGCTTATTTCTGAGAATAAGTGGCTGAAAAGCAAAGCAGTTGAGTATTTGGTAAACTGGCTTTTTATAAGTGTTATCAGTGACAAAGTGTTTGGTAAACTCAAAGTTAGCTTGTGCTTTTTGTTTGTAGAATGATCAATTTGGACATGAGAGATTATTTTGCCTTGATTATTTGGTAATACAAATATACAATTTTGTTCAAATGCTCTTGTTATCATTTTTAATCTTTACTATGTCCTTATAAATTTTTGTTAACTGTTAATTTTGTTAAATCATGGTGGTCATATGATTATTATTGAATAATTTTAAAAATAACTTATACAAATATACAAATATACTAGTAACATTAATAGTAATATTAATAAATCATGGTGATCATCATTTCAAAAAAAAAAAAAAATCATGGTGATCGTATAATTATTATTGAACAATTTTAAAAATAACTTGTACAAATATTCTTGTGAGGAAGCAATCTTCTCATTGCTTACAAGCTCATCAAGAAATCAAACCTAAGATCTTGACCATTAGCACATAATTTACAAAATTATTAGCGGCATATCTGCTTCTGATGCATGGACCTTGGAACTTATTTGCAGTCTAATTAATTAGTTTAGGCGCAGAGATTTCTCCAAACAGAATCTTTCCCTGAGTGTTTGTCCAATTCCATCCATAATAGTCTTCAAGCACAGGAAATAATTTGAGAATCAGAATCAGTTAATCAGGACAGACACTATAACATGGAGGAACTCAGATGCTGGATGCAATGCATTTTGACTATACCATGAAAATACAATAATAAGTCCTCAAATATTTTATCATAAGTCATAATTTTCATTAATAATCTCAAAACAACCAAAATACATTGTGGCGTTCATAAAATTACACCTACTGCATTGTCTCTGCCAACAAGTTTCCTAACTTGTGTACTGTGATACAAATCTTAATAGAATAAAAATAATAATGATAAAATAAAACTACTCTATATTACTTCTCTAAAACAGCTCCAAAACTTTTGATGTTGAGTCACTTTGCCACTTATCTGAGAGTGAACCAGCAATGCAGGAAGTATATCTTGTACGTTGTTGAAACACCATACAGTACTTGAGTTATTGCTGAATGAGAACAAAACACAATCCACAGTTACTAAGCAAGCAAATCCTAAACACAATCCACAGTTGCTGAAGTAAAATGATGATGTTGCATGCTTGATGTAGGTCTCTGATACATGTATAAATTACATATACATTTAAATAACTTGTACTCTCCATACATGATACAAATTATAGTCGCTTTCTGAGGATCTGTTGCAAATTAGATGTATGTCTATGATCGTAGTCTTACAAAGCCATGCACTCATATATTTTATAACTATTGCTTTCAAAAAAAAACATTTTTATAACTATTTGTTGTAGTGAAATGATCCAAGTGAAAACAGTCCCAGACTTTCCTCTGAACAAACATATCAAGTCACATAAATATTAAATAGGCAAAGCAACTTTTGAAACTGCTCAGAGATTAGGTGGTAAATACAATCACTTCAATAATTAGGAGCAGCCACTCAGCCGGGGCTGAGATGGACAGAAGAAACCATAGAGAAAATATATGATAACAACAGTTAAAATAAGTGAGTTAAATTGAAACATTTCTAAATTGTACTGGTATCATTTGACATAAAGGTAATTCCAGATATACTTAAATTGACATACAGGTGTTCCCTTTTTGGTAATATCTTGAGATATTCCAAATTTGGGTGCACATATAACAAGATTGAAAGCTGATGCATCTGAATCTTCTCCATCTATAATAAGATCTTCAAGTACAGGGAAAGAAGAAAACAGCTTCTCCACTGTGTGAGGATAAGGAAACCAAAATGTAACATGTAGCAACTTGAGACAGGGGAAACAATGTGAGGGAGGAGTAACGGAATTAATAATTTTCTGCAGAAACAACTTCAAACTAACCAATGTGTTGCACATGAATAGACATCTCGGAATCTAAAAAAACAGTAAGAAAGGAGCCATGTAATAATCATGTGCAAACCAATAATCATGTGTAATAATCATCTCAAAACACAGTAAGACACGATTCACAAACTTTGCAAACCAATCCGACTCATATCTTACTGGTTGTGGCAAAGTACGGAAAACATAGGCCATGTAATAACCATATTGTTTTTACAAGATGGATAAATTATAATAGGGTTTGAAAGCTGACCCTAGTCTAGTACACAAATGAGATAACGGAAACACAAAAATTGCTAACGCAGTGTAAACCTCTCCACTGAGGAAACTTCACTGCGTGGCTTTTTACGTAGCCAACACGAAGAATCAATCCAATATGAAATAATCAAGTTTACAGTATACAAGTAATGTTTGTTCACAACAAACACTTTCACTTAGCAACAGATGCTAACTTGTTTTACAACTGTTCTAACTTCTAATTTATTCAACATCAACGACTAGCCAATCTGTAGTCAATCATCCTCGTATTCAATCTTCTCACTGATCTTGAGAATGAATTATGCAAGTGATTGATTAAGCAATGACATACATGAAACAAACACTGAGAGTTTGCAAAGACCGATTTGAACAACCAAAACTGGAAGTTCAAGCAAAAACCAATTTTATGTAAAAACAAAAAACCCTCTCTTTGAATCAGTTTGAAAACCCTTTTTATAGGAGTAGGACTCCCCCTCAAAACGATCGTATCTTAATCACAGAATAAGATAAACATGGAAGGATTTTTAAAACTGTTTTTAGCATGTAATCGGATATGCATATATAAAGAGATTTTGAGATCAATTAAAATCAATGCATATCAATTCAGAATCATATAAATATGATATGTATTAAAGAGACCTTTATCTCAAGATCAGTGAGATAGCTTCCTTGAAATTCTCTTCATGCGATCTTCCTTTATTTCCTTTTGTTCTGCGAGCAATTAGGAGAGTATCTCTCCTAGTTCTTTGCATGTCTGTTGTCCTTGAGATCTTGGGAAGGTCATGTGTTGAAGGGAGTAGGCCAAGTACTTACACATATTCATTGAAATCTAGATTGGGAACTTAAGCCCAGACATTCCTCCATTTATGTGATAAAATGCTGGTCTTTACAGCCTGTCTGATTGAAAAGAAAGAAAGAATGTGGCAAAGAATTGCATCTGGGAACCCACTGATCCTGTCTTCATTGTGTGAGCATAATTTGAGACGCTTTGAGTTTGAAGGCATTTTTTATTTGAAACCTATAAAATGCGGTTCAAATCCCATTAAGTTATAATCATCACAATTCCAAGAAACTAAATTTTTCCCAGAAACTATGCAAAGAACATATGCTATATAAATCATACCCGTCTGGGAGAGTCTGCCATGTTTGAATTGAGTGAACAAAGGGAGGAAGAGGAAGAAGAAATTGAAGCTACTGGAAGAAAACTGCTCGATTTGGTTCCATTTTCCCAAATCAATCTAAACCCACATTGATTCAGTACCAAAGCATAATTGATCTAAACGAACTATACTCGAGCATAATTGATCTCATATCCATCAAACCCAGAACAATATCATCTCAAACATTCATCAAATTCAAAGAAATTGAAACTGAAATAGATACAAGACTAACCATGAATCAAATTGCCAAGCAGCCAGCAATCAAGTATTGAGGCTTCGATTTCGAACACGGATGAGAGGCAAGATGAAAGCAGTCAGAGAGAGAGATCAAACCAGTCATGAATACTGTGGTATTTCCGAAACGGAGAGAGGTGAACATAGAAGAGAATGAAACTACTGGAGAGCAGGAAGTGTCAGAACTAGGACATCTGTTAATCTGTTATGGAAATGATAGATAACTTTTTATTGCATGCAATTATTTGGCTATTTCACATTTCTTCCATAGACTTGATTTGAATATCGTGGATTCACTTTCAGCTTTAATATACTGTCTTTGAACCTCTCGATATTCGATCTCTTTGGACCGGAAGTCCCTCAAGTTTTAGGTCAAACATTAGTTTGGTCTTTTTTTTTTTTTTTTTTTAATCAAACTCATCTCTCAAATTGCATCAACCTCGTACAAAATTTAAATTTGACTCCGAAGATGACGTCATGCCCTGAGCTGGAGCTGACAAAGAGGTCTCACATTTCTGATTTTGAACCCACAAGAAAGGCAAAATGGACATTTTAAATTTAATCTAATTTCTAATTTCTAATTTTTTTTCTCTTATTTTCTCTCCTTTCTCCCTCGCACAAATCTAAAACCTCATCTCTTTCTCTCTACTCTCTCTCTCATTCCCAGCAGCCACTCCAGACTCACTACCTTGACTCGCTCGACTCGTCGCCGCGCTCCCTCAACACCGACTCCTGGGACGACCCTCTCTCGCCGACGTCCAGTCTCCGGCTGATGTGTAGCTACGGCGGCCGCATGACAAGTCGTTGTGGTACGTCAGCGGCAACACTCGAATTGACAGAAAATAAGAGAAAAAAATAGAAATTAGATTAAATTTGAAATGTCCATTTTGCCCTTCTTGTGGGTTCAAAATCAGAAATGTGGGACCTCATTGTCGGCTCCAACTCAGCGCATGACGTCATCTTCGGAGTCAAATTCAAATTTTGGATGAGGTTGATGCAATTTGGGAGATCAGAGATGAGTTTGATTATAAAAAAAAAAAAAAAAAAGGACCAAACTGATATTTGGCCTAAAGTTTGAGGGACTAAACTGAATTTAATCCTTAAAACAATGCCTATTTTAGGTTTTATGTTTGTAGCATGTTTTGGAGACTTCAAATCATTGTTAGATTAATGCTCAAGTTTTTTTTTTTTGGATGGGTTTTTGTTTTTTATACTCTATTTTCCTTTCTCAATTTGTAAGAATAAAAACAGTTTTAGTTAACGCTTGTTAGATTATGAGTCACTCTATTAAGTATAAATTTAAGAAAACAACCCTGCAGCATCGCCCGGGGCTCACTTGCTAGTTACTAGTGATATAATTGATGACGCGAGGTGAGCATAGCACAGTCTCTATTTAGCTTGACCTGTACGTGCGGGTTCCATAGACTTGTAAATAAAGTCGACAAACCTTAGAAACTGTATACCAACAGCAATGGAAAATTATCCCGACCATGAATTTGGATGATTGTTTGTGACTTATTGATCACCAACATCACAAGCTACATTGATAGGGTGATTACTGATTAGCCTATGGCCAACCTCGACGCCTAGTTAGACTAGGGCTGTCAATTCCGACACGACCCGATAACACGACTCGAAACCCTCACGAAATAAAGCTGGTTGAACCCGCACGATTAAAAAGCCGATCAGCCGTGGGTCAACCCGCCATGACCCATTTAATAAATGGGTCGGCTACGGGTTAACCCGCCAACACGAAGCGAACCCGTATAACCCGATTATGCTATACTTCTTCTTGAAATTTTGGACGTTGGGAGTATTTGATCATATGATTAGACAATTTGAAATATTTTACTTTATAATTATTGGATTTAATTATTTATGAATATATATAATTATTTATATTCTTAGTCTTATGGAGTTTTTAGTGAATTTAATCAATTTTTGCATTTTTTTAGTTAAATGGGTTGCATTGTTGACCCTTAAATGAGTCATTTTGTCTAACACGACGTGACCGATTTGTTAAATGTGCTAAGCGGGTTGGAAATGGGTAACCCGTTTAATAAATAGGTTGGGTTTGGGTTTAAATTTTTGACACGATTATTAAATGGGTTGGGTTTAGGTTTATATATTGCAACACAACAAATACCTTGACCCGACACGAACCCAACCCGACACGACCCATTGACAGCCCTAAGTTAGACAAAACTCCATAAGGGAGCTGAGAGCCTCGACTAATCATAATCGAAATAAGCAAGGGCATCATGTATTTTGGCTTAAAATTAAGGAGCATTGTTTAGCATTTCAAAACTAGAGAGAGAGAGAGAGAGAGACTGAGAGAGAGAATATGTGAATTGATTTTATTCTCTCCTCCCATTATTAGTTTGTCTCACAAACATAATGCGAATCTAATTTATGTTGACGACTTTTAGGTGACAAACGAATATTTTTGTTACCCATAATAGTTATTACAGATACACATGAGTTGCGTCTCCTATATTTTTAGAGTTTTCCGTTGTAGTATAAATAGTCCAATAACTTCTTTTAATATTTCGGTGTTTTGCGATCTTTAAAAGAGTTTTCCCTTGTAGTAAAAATAATCCAATAACTTCTTTTAATATTTCGGTGTTTTGTGATCTTTAAGTTCAAACACATTTTCAGAATTCATGCTCTATGAATGGGTAAGCTTATGCATGCATAGGGATTTTTTTTTTCTTTTCCAAAAAGATTATTAGCACGTTTGAAGGTTTCGATCATGACTTACCAAAACATGTCAAACCTTGTAAGTATCACTTTTTTTTTTTTTTTCAAACTTTGTATGCATTTTCTTCAAACTTTGGAAAATAGTAAAGAAAAAATTGGGTTAAGATTTTCGAGTTCCATCGGTTGGAGAATTGCTTTAAAAATGTGAATACAGACTCGTTCTTTAGAGTCACATATTACATTATGCAAAGTTTACAAATTAAACTGAAACATCAATTCAATAAGTAACTGCACACGCTACACTCATTACACAGCTGAAGACTAATAAGTGTGTAGCACAATTAGGTAGTAAACCTACCACTACAACAGCAAGAAAGTTCTACGGCTTCAACCACACTCACCCTAACCTACAAGAAAAACCCCTACACCATGGAATAGTGCACCGAGTTTCAACCACAAACCCGGTAAGCTTTTGCAAGCTTGTAATGAGTAAACTCAACCGGAAATAGAAACACATGCTTAAGTTCTCTCAACCTAACAGTCAATAAGCATATATCACAGTATCAACTATCAATTTCTCAAAATTCAATAGCATGCATCAACAAGTCCGCCCGCTCGTGACAAAATCTATATGCTCACACGTCCAATCAACATTCAATTTCACGATCATAGTTCAAAACAAAACCACTCAAGTAATGTTTGAAATCATTTTCATGCTTGAAAGAGAATCACAAAATCACATAATCCGTGATAAATCCACTCAAATCTACTTGAGAAGGCAACTCACGCAAACAGTGATAAATTCACTCAAATCTACTTGAGGAAGCAACTCACGCATTGTTTCCTTTTCCAAAACTCAACACCCTTTTTTCGAAGAAAACACGTGCCACTCCGTGACAAATCATATTAATTGAAGTCTCAACAATTCAAATATGAAGTCAAAGTCCCTCATGGACAATAAAAAAAGACTACTCTCAAGACTCTCTTTTAAATACGTACTTGTGAGTCTCCGGTAACCCGCAGTTACCCCCACGAAATACCTCAGCAGACAGACTAGAGCTCTAACTGATAGTAACCACTCGCCCGGCCAAAGGTGTGGTTCCCAATAACATGCCTTTGTCACCATCTGTGACATCTGAACAGACCTATCTAGTCTTCAAACTCTGATCTCCACATATAAAAACATTTTAAAGAAGTCGTGTTGGACTTAAAAATGTTACACCGATTACAATCACCATCTGTGACCTAATCCCAATCACCATCTGTGTCTCAATCTTGATCACCATCTTTGACCAATATCAAAACATTAAGCGAGTCGCACTGGACCCAAAATGTTTCACAAATCTACTCAAAGATTACCCAATCTTGCTCACCATCTGTGACAAGATTAAAACATTAAGCGAGTTGCACTGAATCCAAAATGTTACACCAATCTCAATTCTTTTCAAAACAATAGAAATCATCATTTCCAAAAGATATTATTTCCTGAAAAATCACATCTCAAAACAATAACGTCAACAAAATCATGCATATTGTTTTCATCACATATCACACTCACAAGAACATATATATTTCACGTAAATATAAATACACACACACACACACACACACACACACACACACGCACACACGTAGTCATTCACTTAGGAATGCTACTATTACCAACTATAGTCATAGTTAAATAAAAAACACTAGACGATAAGGTAACCTTGTTTGTAAATGAACATTATGAGATTTACTCACCTCGAAATTTCTGTTGCATCTTCTATACAGAACAGAGGAGCACAACCATAAAATATTCATCCAAGAGTACTTCATCAAGTACCTAATCACATACGGTCTCAACTTAGTATATGAATCACAAGCGATTTAAGTCTGAAACCCCCGTTTTGAACTAAAATCCCCAAAAGTAACGCCAATCAAGGCGAAACCACATCCGAGACCACCTAAAGTCTTCGGAATAATCCTCCGATCGATATGTCAAAACCACAAGTCGATCGAACGCTCGAATCCTCATGGATCAAATACTCGAACGGTTTGAAACCGTAAAAATCAAAACATATTCATACGATCTCCAAAAATTACGTATTATATATCAAAACACTTGTATTGACGAGTAGATGAGATATAAAATCAGAAAGTGTCCCTTACATGGCCGGAACACTGCCAAAGCACCGCCGCCAAGTCAAACTCGACAACCGGAAAATCAAGGCCATCAAACATGCTCATCATGAAGAGTTGAGCAACTTTCATACCTAAAGCTAAGTCTGGATCGGTCTAGATCATCCTAGATCAAGCTTGCAATATCGATCAATCTCTACCGTCTGATCAAGCTCCAGATTCGTTGTGCACCATTGGTCTTCAAACCTTGATCTTTCACTCCACACGAAAAACTATCCTTCAAGGCGGTTATGGGGATGATCTAGAGGAGAAGACGATTCCAAAACCGGGAGGATCGGCCAAGATGACGCCGGAATTGGAAAATCTGGTCGGATCCCAAAAGCCTAGACTTTGGGCGCTCCGATCTACTACTTCCGGTGAGCCACCGAGCAACCCACCACCACAGGCACATCGGTAAGGCAAGTTTGAGTGGAGTATGGCCGGGCCCATCGCTGGAGGTGGCCAGAGTTGAGAGATGCAGTCGGGTTAGAACGCCGAATACGGGTCGGGTCACGTGGTTTGGAGGAGAGGGAATGGAGTGAATCCGAGGGGAAGAAAATGGAAAAAAGGAAATTTTGGGGTTTTATGAAAAAATCCCAAATTTTCTCCTATTTATAGAATATTTTCAAACGCTCATAACTTTCTCATACGAACTCCGATTTCTGCATTCTACATATCTACGAACTCGTATCGACACGCTCTACAACTTTCATGAAGGAAATTTTCGGATAAACCCAATGTATAAAAAGTCAAACTTCGTGTCCGCCCTAAAATTGTGAAATTCGAATAATTATTCGTCCGAAAATAATTTCACTCCATTCCAAAACCACATACTCGTACCAACAACCACTGAATTAATTCTGAAAAATTCTCTGAAAATAATAATGAATTTCTAGAGTATTACAGTAACATATATATGCCAGTAACACATAAAATACAAACTGAGCAAGCAATGCATAAGCTATAGCTAATGCATACTGTAATAGAACACAGAGAAACATAAATGAAAAAGAACAAGCAGGACTCACCATGGAGCCACCCCAAAGCTGAAGATGAAGAAGTTATAATGATAGTGAAGGTATAAAGTTCAGTATAAAAATTAGTACCTTTTTATTATTTTTTTTGAGAATATAGAAATTAGTACCTAGATGAGAACAATATCATACTAGATATTCACTGGCTAACACGTTTCAGATCAAGTTAATTCAATGATATACGGACATAAACCAAAAACAAACTAACAACAGTTGTGGTTTTGGGAAGAAGGTTTAATAACTTAATGTTGTACATTAACTACCTTCAAAATTCTCCCATGAATCATAAAGAGCAGCAAACAAAAGAGGCCAACCATCCTCAAAATAGACATAGTAAGGCTGCTTCTTAGAACCATCTTTTTTCCTTTCATAAAATCTGGAAATGCAAATTTCACACCGATTCACTTTGAGATATCATGAGTAATAAGATTCAAAGGGAAAGGCTTGTGTCTTTAGTATGATAGAAACTGAAAAGATGTCATGTTAATCAAGTTACAAGTGATGCCAAATGTGAAGTACATATTTCGATAGGTCAAATATATGTTTTTATACATGTGCATGTGGCATGTTTTTCAATTTTCTATATGTCAAGGATATTCTGGGTGTGAGGTTAGAGTGGCGACCTAGAGAAAACCCAAGAAATTCACCTTTTTTGGGGCGGTGGGAAAGTTGGAGACTAGAAAGGATGGAGGGGAGGAACAGGGTATCAAGATGTTGACTCTTAGTTAATCAGTTTTTCCATGCTACCCAAAACTTACTAACTGAGTCAACATTCCCCTTAGTCAGGTTACTATCTTTCACTAATAAAAATATTTGACACTGGTTGGTAGGACTGAAAGTGTAATCATATGTTTTCTGTGGGAAAAGGGTAAGAAAGGGAAAAAAGATCTGTTGGTTAAGTGGGAGGGTTTTGAAAATTTTAATGTGAGAGATTTGGCATGCTGTCATTAATTGAAATTATGGGTTTGCAAGAGAAGGGTGAGATTCTTGCATTTTGACAAGAGGTTCATGACGCAGTCGGAAGTAACCCTACGTTTATAAGCAATAAACTCTAAAAAGATAAATCTGAACGTAACACTGGTCGCTGAACTTCAAACCAGAAGGTCCCCGTGACGCTTCTTACTGCTTTTTATCAACGGAGGGACTTCCACCAAAGGCTATTCCAGAGGCAACGCCTCATTCTGACAACTACGGCCACGCGATGCTGTAGTTAAGCTATGTCCCTCCGGACCACGTAAGAGGGACATATCAGTAGTCTTCGACGGCCCTGATCAGGCACGTTGACCCCCGACACTTGGGTATTAAAGATTGGGCTCGCTACCCAACACCCTTTGTTCAGTACAAATCCCCCTTATCAAACAATATGTCGGCCAAACGGAGGCCCATCTTAGTCTGGGAGTGGGGGACTCCCTGGGGGGCCTAGCAGGGGCCCGCCCGGAAGGGGTATAAAGATTTCGTTCAATAAATCCATGGTTAACAACGCACTTACGCTAATTATGCTGTCGCAAGTCCAGCAGAAGTAATGCTTCAAACTGCTAGGCCACTCCCCAACCAAGATTGTCCTCCTTGACTGGGGACTTGGGGGACTTGTACTTACATGGGCATTTGCCAAGCATAATTAGCCATTTTCCAAGCATAATGAGCCACGCTCATGCTACCACCAGTGGTACCAACTACCACCAACGGTGTGACCTATGGAAACACAGCCAAGTAGGCTACCGCCTGAGACCCAGCTCACCCCCATATCACATTTGATGCGTCGCCACGAGCCGCGCCAAAACAGCATCAGAAGCTCCACAAACTGGGAACTGAAGCATATCAATCCCGCATTGAAAACAAGGAAAATTTCATCCTCTTCCCCACCTATAAAAGGTTCACTCATATGTCATCATTAATTACGCATTTACTACTTACCTACTGTTATTCTGTCAACATAAATACATTGACTAACTTAGGCATCGGAGAAGAGAAGACCGCCCAGCACGGTCTCCCTCTAACGCCACTTTGTATTTTATTTGACAGATAGCGGAAGCTCCGAGAATACAACAAGTAGCGGTCCGCTCACTAGACCAGCGTTAAAATGTTCACTCCTCTCTCCTCATTAATTACGCATTTATTACTTACCTACTGTTATTCTGTCAACATAAATACATTGACTAACTTAGGCATCGGAGAAGAGAAGACCGCCCAGCACGGTCTCCCTCTAACGCCACTTTGTATTTTATTTGACAGATAGCGGAAGCTCCGAGAATACAACAAGTAGCGGTCCGCTCACTAGACCAGCGTTAAAATGTTCACTCCTCTCTCCTCATTAATTACGCATTTATTACTTACCTACTGTTATTCTGTCAACATAAATACATTGACTAACTTAGGCATCGGAGAAGAGAAGACCGCCCAGCACGGTCTCCCTCTAACGCCACTTTGTATTTTATTTGACAGATAGCGGAAGCTCCGAGAATACAACAAGTAGCGGTCCGCTCACTAGACCAGCGTTAAAATGTTCACTCCTCTCTCCTCATTAATTACGCATTTATTACTTACCTACTGTTATTCTGTCAACATAAATACATTGACTAACTTAGACATCGAAGAAGAGAAGACCGCCCAGCGCGGTCTCCCTCTGATGCCACTTTGTATTTTATTTGACAGATAGTGGAAGCTCCAAGAATACCACAAGTAGCGGTCCACCCACCGGACTCGCGTTAACCAAGATTAGGCTACCGCCCAAATCTTAGACATTAACATTGGCGCCTTCTGTGGGAATCCTTGAACAAAAGGCCATCCCACCACAACAATTACCATGACTAACGGTAGAATGCGAAACGCTAAAGAGCAGGTGGACCAATCCGCCAACCTAGCGACTAACCTTAATCCAGCGGTTAAGTTAACCGTGCATTATTCAACACTCCGGTCAACCCTAGCGTGGAGCCCCAGGGTACACCCAAGGTCCCACTGACTCAAACTGCAGCGGAGACCCGACCAGGCAGCAGTCACCCACCAAGCCAGGACCTCTCCACAAGCAAGTGGCCACGCTAATGTGTCAAGATTCGATGAATTGAAGAAGGCGGTGGAGGCAAATGTTAACCCAGCGCAGAGCGAGCAATAGCACCAGACCTAATCGACCCAATACCGGCGGATTAGTACCCGCACCAATCATACAAATGCAGGTACCGCTAAACCCACCCGAGTTATTGGGAATGGGACCACCTCCCCTGCCCCGACTAATGCTAGAACAGGAAGCGGGGTCGCAACCACACACCAACCGCTCCTCGACCAGGGCTAGAACTGAAGGTAATCTGCCTACCCCCAGGCGGGAGCTGGTGCAACGAAACCTCTAGGCGGGGCCCGTCGGCGAAGCAACAACCTTAATCCTAGAAAGGATGTAGCAATTGGAACAAAGGTTAATTTGGGCGGAGGCAGGCGCCCCAGCACCAATTCCAAATCCGCTCTTTGCGTCCAGGCCAGGGCCATTCACCACCAGGATCCTGCAAGCCGTCAGACCAGCACATGCAAAGACGCCAAAGATGCCACATTACAGCGGCATGACTGACCCCTTCGTCCACATGGACACCTTCAAAAAAGTCACTAACAACAAGGGATTTGTTGACACCAGCCTCTGCCACTTGTTCAGCGAAACGTTAGATAGTGAGGCAATGAGCTAGTTCTTCGAATGTCTCCCAGGATCCATCGACTCATTCCATGCACTATCAAACACTTTCCTTTCTCGGTTCATCTTGTTGGCTGCCGGACATCACAACACAACTCAGTTGTTCAACGTCAAGCAGGGTAAAGAGGAAACATTAAAGGCATTTGTCACCAGGTGGTAAGCAGCGGCATCTCAGTGCCGCGTTCTTGATCAAACGATGGCATTGGCAGCCTTCAAGCAAGGACTTCTAAAGGGAACATTTCTCTATCATCTCAATTACAATCATCCAAACGCTGCGTATGACCACGTTGTGAAGACCCGAAATTCTCAGTTAAATATTTCGTCATTCGATATTTGTTCAATTATATGATATATGAATTTCGGGCATGATTCGTATGTTGTTGTATGAGAAATTTGGTTTCGAATGAGTTTATTTTCGAAACAAACGTTATTTAGGGGGGGTCACTAAAATCGACTTTTTTTATGTACTGAATTTGGGAAAACTTCCTTCATGAAAGTTGCAGAGCTCGTCGATACGAGTTCATGCATATGTGGAACGCAAGAATCGGAGTTCGTACGAAGAAGTTATCGCGTTTGGAAAATTTTCCATTTTGGGTACATATACCTAGCTATTTTTGGAAATTTCCAAAAATAGCTAGGGTTTCCATTTTTGGCAGCTGCACCGTTTCTTCTCTCTCTCCCTCTCGAGCCTGAGCAGAAAACAGAGCAAGGAGTCTCCAGCTCCGTTCTCCCTCCTCCGGCCACCAAACCACCTCCCACGGCTTCGTCTTCACCTTGCGCAACTGCCAGTGGTAGCCTTGCGCCGTGGCACCGCTTGTAGCGGCGGCAGGAAGCTTGTTTCCATTTCCGGCCGTTTTGAGTGCGAAGTGAATATCTCGAGCTACCGGCCACCAAAACTCGATATTCTTGGCTCCTTAGACTCGCCTAAACTTTCTGAACAAGCACCAAGAAGGCCTAGACCTGGGGAGATCAATTTCACGCTCGTCGGAGGTTTCGCCGTTTTCTGTAAATTTTCCGGCCAAACCGGACTGTTTAAGGTATTTTCGATCACTTGCGTTCATTTTTTGACTTCGAGCTAGTTATGAAAGTTGCTTAAAATGATTAAACGAAGAGGAAATGCTCAGCCCCGACACCATAGGCGGTGGTCGGCGGCGAACCTGTCCCTAACTCCGGCGGCCTTTTTCGGCCACCTCCGGGGATCCCAAGGGCAGTTTATGCCCATTTTTATGTTCTACGTGTTCATACAATCATTTCGATATATAGCATGTGAATTTTGGATATCGTATGATTTAGTTATGAATTTTACGATTTCATTCGATTTCTATCGTTCGATTGATGATCTGTGAAGATTAGGACCGTTCTGTCCGATAGACTGATAGTTTTGATATAATGATCGTAGAACTGTCCCGAATACTTTGTGTGGTCATGGGTGAAGATCCGACCGTTGGATCTTCATATAAGTGCGTTCTTGAATTGTACACTAAGTTAATTATCGTATTTGGTTAGGTGATTGACGGTTTGAGTTGGTGGACGATTGGAAACCGTATTTTAAGCTGTTGAGAAGACGTAGCGGGATTGGAGGTGAGTAATTCTCAGATGGTTCATTTACGAACCGAATTTCCTTATTGCCCAATTATTTGTTATGTGTGAGAAAATGGTTTTAAGAAAATGAAATTTAAAGTATATAGGAAAATGAATTTCTTGGTTTTACTACGTGTGAACTATAGTTGGTATTAGTGGTCATTCCTGAGTGGATGATTACGTATATATATATATATATATATATATTTACGTGATTTTATACGAAATGGTGTGACATTGAAATATGTGGGTTTTTGATGATTTCGTTTTTATACTTTAATGAAGGATTTATTTGCCATGATTATTATGATAATTGGTATTGTTATGAGTATGATTTGGGCGGAGACGTGATATTGTGAAACGGGTGGGATTCTGTTTATATTTTGTTCTGCGGACTGAAATGTCCAAAGTTCGATGGTTATAATAACCAGAGTGTTTTGTTCTGAGGGCAGCAATGTCCAAAGTTCGACGATTATCATTGTGATAAACGAAGTATTTTGTTCTGCGGACTGAAATGTCCAAAGTTCGATGGTTATAATAACCAGAGTGTTTTGTTCTGAGGGCAGCAATGTCCAAAGTTCGACGATTATCATTGTGATAAACGAAGTATTTTGTTCTGCGGGTAGAAATTCCCAAAGTTCGACGGTTATAGTATTAACCGAAGTATATCGGATGCTTGCACCTGGGCCAACGTGACAAGTAACGATTCAGATAGAGCTCTAGTCTGTTGTGGGAGTACGGTCATGGTGGTAACTAGGTTATTGCATTGTGAGTACTTTGTGCCACGTGAGTTAGGTTGGTGATTAAATTGTTGGGGTTGTTGTGTGTGTTCGGATTGTTGGATTGTTTTACTTGAATTAAAAGAATTGTGATTTAATAAATCAACTGTTCATTTCTTATTTACTCACGAGCTTTGCAAAAAGCTTACAGGGTTTTGTGTTGTTGCAATCCCAGTACACTATTCAAACGGTGTAGTATGTTAATACCTTCCGAGTGATGGCCCGTCTGCAGCGGATCCCCATCGTGTGATCTTCGGTATTGACAATGTCATTGGGTATGTGGGAGTGTTAGGAGTTGTCTAGGACGTTAGGACGTATTAGGAGTTGAATTAACCTCAATGTGTTAGTACCTTGGTTAATATGGACTTGTATTGACTTATGCTGTGTTTTAAGTGTTATACATGTATTAACCAGGTATGTTATGCTCCTTAGGTAATGGATATTGTGGGAGGTAGAGGTAGGGGTCGAGGTAGACCCAGAGGTAGAGGTAGAGGCCGAGGTAGGGGCGAGATTCCACATGTTGAAGTATATGAGGAAGAGGTGGAGGCGCATTTTGTTGAGAAGCCTGTTCCACCTGAGGTTATGGTTAATGATCCCGCTCGTCTGTTAGTGTTGGCGAGGGACATTAATCGGTTGGGAGCAACTAAATTTGGGGGAGGTACAGATTATATGGTGGCTGATCAATGGATCGAGGATTTGCAGACCTATTTTGAGTTGATTGTCTGTGATGAGATTGAGAAGAGGAAGCTAGCCGCTTTCATGCTCAAGGATGAGGCTAGGGTGTGGTGGAATTGCACACAGTGGACTACTAACATGTCCACCATGACCTGGGATGGATTTGTGAGGATATTCAGAGAGAAATACTTCCCAGCTTCTGTGAAGGAACAATTGGAGAGAGAATTTCTCTCACTAACTCAAGGGAAGATGAGTGTGAGAGAGTATGAGGCAGAGTTCTCCAGGCTGTATCGGTTTGTGAAACCATTAGATGTTGAAGATTTGGCTAAGAAGTTTCAGCGGGGGTTGAATGCTTCTATTGAGCGAGATGTGGCCATTATAGAGCTGAGAACAAATGAGCAGATCTTAGCTAAAGGCTTGATCATTGAGCAGCAGAATCTAATCCACAAGGAGAAGGAAACAGTTGAGAGAGATTCCCAAGGAAAGGGGAAGGCAGTAGCAGGGAGTAGTGGGTCCCAAGATTATCGAGGTGGACTCTGGAAGAGACAGCGGCCTCATTTTCACCTTCAGGCTCCAGCTAGGATAGCAGCAGCACCTGTTCCTATTCGGGCTGCACCTATCAGGCAGGTAGCACCAGCAGCACTTATGAGATGTTATAACAGCAATGAGATGGGTCATACTGTCAAGGCGTGCTCGAACCCGAGGATCGGGGCATGCTATCGATGTGGACTGACTGGGCATTTTGCTAGGGATTGTACTCGACCTCAACAAGGCAGGCAGGGGAACCAGCAGAGAACACTACCACCAGCACCGGCTAGAGTTTTCGCTATTGGCCAGAGAGGCAAGGGAGTGGAAGGTACTTTATTTGTTTATAACTACCTTGCTAGAGTATTGTTTGATACGGGAGCCTCCCACTCTTTCAAATCTAGTTCTGTGGTAGATGTTTTGGGTTTGACTGCTATACCACTTACTAGATCTTTGTGTGTTACATCGCCTCTTTGCGTCTCTCTTGAGCTTAGTATGTTTTGTGATAATTGCCCTATTGCAATTTGTGGTAGAGTTCACTGCATCTTTGATTGTGATTCCAGATCACACGTATGATGTGATTTTAGGTTTGGATTGGTTGAGTCCGAACTATGCAGTGATTGATTATTTTAGAATGATTGTGTCTTTCCATGCCCCTGGGCAATCAGTGTTTCATTATCGTTTCCTGAGATCTGACGTCATCATGAGGGCAGAGATCTTGGTACACATTGAATCAGTGGGTAGTACTTTAGAAATTGCAGGGATTTCAGTAGTGTCAGAGTATGCTGATGTGTTCCAGGAGATACCAGGATTACCTCCGAAAAGGGTAATGGACTTCTCCATTAATGTGATACCAGGTACCGCACCTGTATCGAGAGTACCTTATCGGATGGCTCCAGCTGAACTTCAGGAGTTAAAGGTTCAGATTGAAGGATTACTTGCACAAGGGTTCATTCGGGCTAGTGTTTCTCCTTGGGGCGCACCAGTGCTGTTTGTGAAGAAGAAAGATAATTCACTCTGATTATGTGTAGATTATCGGCAGCTGAACAAGGTGACCATCAAGAATAGGTATTCCTTGCCTAGGATTGATGACTTGTTCGATCAGCTTAGGGAGGCTACGGTGTTCTCCAAAATTGATTTGAGATCTGAATATCACCAGTTGAGGGTGAAGGATGAAGATATTTCTAAGATGGCATTTAGGACCAGGTATAGCCATTATGAATTTCTTGTCATGCCTTTTGGTCTAACTAATGCACCTGCAACATTCATAGACTTGATGAACCGCACGTTCAGTCCTTACTTAGATCAGTGTGTGTTGGTGTTCGTTGACGACATGTTGATTTATTCAAAGTCGTCCGACGAGCATGAGAAGCATCTGAGGGTGGTGCTGCAGATTTTGAGAAAAGAAAGGTTGAATGCAAAGTTTGAGAAGTGCGAATTTTGGCAAAAGGAGGTCAAGTTCCTTGGTCATGTAGTTTCGAAGGATGGAGTTTCTGTGGATCCTTCGAAGGTTGAAGCAGTGATGGGTTGGAGTCTCCCCACTACCGTTACAGAGATCCGTAGTTTCCTTGGATTGGCAGGGTACTACAGGCGATTCATTGAGGGGTTTTCTAGTATTGCTTCGGCTTTAACCAAGTTGACAAGGAAAGACACTCAGTTTTTGTGGACGGATGAATGTGAGAAGGCCTTTAGTGATATGAAGACTAGATTGACTACTGCTCCAGTGTTGACTGTTCCATCTAGTGATGGCGGCCTAGTTATCTACAGTGATGCATCTCATCCGGGATTAGGTTGTGTGTTGATGCAGAATGGTGGTGTTGTTGCGTATGGTTCTAGACAGTTGAAGGTGCATGAGCGGAACTACCCCACTCATGATCTAGAGCTGGCTACAGTGGTTTTTGCCTTGAAGATTTGGAGGCATTATCTATATGGTGAGAAGTTCGAACTCTTTTCTGATCATAAGAGTTTGAAGTATCTATTCTCCCAGAATGAGTTGAATATGAGGCAGAGAAAATGGATGGAACTAATCAAAGACTATGATTTCACCTTGGAGTATCATCCCGGGAAGGCCAATGTAGTGGCAGATGTTTTGAGCAGGAAACCCCAAGGGATCATAACAACACTTATGGTCCAGGAGTGGCTCATGCTGGAGACTGCATCTGAGTTTAATCTTGTGCCCACAGGAGAAGGACAGGGAATCCTTCTCGGTAGTATCACTTTACAGCCGACCTTGATTTCTAGGATCATTCAGAGTCAAACACATGATGAGTTCGCTCAAATGGTGATTTCTAAGATGATTCTTGATGCCAACGTGGAAGGTCCCGCTGAGTGGACAGTTGGAGTTGATGGTGGATTGAGATTTCGATTGAAATTGTATGTTCCGGGCGGTGATAACCTCAATGAGGAGGTCATGCGGGAAGCACATCGATCTCGATACACGGTACACCCAGGGAGTACTAAGATGTATATGGACCTACGAAGACAGTTTTGGTGGATTGGGATGAAGAGGGATGTGGTTGAGTATGTATCTAGGTGCCTTACTTGTCAGCGGGTGAAGGCAGAGCATCAAAGGCCTGCAGGAATGTTGAAACCTTTGCCGATTCCAGTATGGAAATGGGAAGAGATCTCCATGGACTTTGTGACTGGATTGCCTAGATCCAGACAAAGTTATGACTCTATTTGGGTGATAGTTGACCGATTGACAAAGTCAGCACACTTCCTTCCTGTGGCAAAGACGTACTCCGGTGATACATTATGTAAGTTGTATCTGGATGAGATAGTGAAGCTTCATGGTGTGCCGGTAACAATTTTCTCTGATCGGGATGCTCGTTTCACTTCGAAATTTTGGCGTAGATTCCATAAGGCTTTCGGCACATCTTTGGCTATGAGCACTGTATTTCATCCACAGACGGATGGGCAGACCGAAAGAGTGAACCAGGTGATGGAGGATATGCTTAGAGCATGTGTTTTGGACTTCAAGGGAAGTTGGGCGGATCATCTACCATTGATAGAGTTTGCCTACAACAACAACTATCACTCCAGTATCGGCATGGCCCCATATGAGGCACTTTATGGTAGGCCATGTAGGACTCCTATCTGTTGGGCGGATGTTGGAGAGAAGGAGCTCTTGGGTCTTGCGCTTGTTCGGGAGACTACAGAGAAGGTTACGACCATCCGAGATAGGATCCGTACTGCACAGAGTAGACAGAAGAGCTATGTAGATCTGAAGAGAAGACCGTTGGAGTTTGTGGTGGGTGACCATGTGTTCTTGAAAGTCTCACCTATGAAAGGTGTGGTGAGATTTGGCAAGAAGGGTAAGTTGGCACCGAGATATGTTGGACCCTTTGAGATTTTGGAAAGGGTCGGAGACTTGGCATATCGGCTTGCTTTACTAGTTAGCATGTCTGGTGTACACAATGTCTTCCATGTGTCCATGCTCAGGAGGTATATCCAAGATGAGTCCCATGTGATTGATCATGGTACTATTGAGGTGAATCCGGATGTGACCATCGTCGTTGAACCTATTCGTATCTTGGGTAGGTCCACGAAGAGGCTTCGTAGGAAGGAGGTTGATTTGGTCAAGATTCTGTGTAGTCACCATGACGAGAGTGATGCTTCTTGTGAGTTGGAATCGGATATGAGATCGAGATATCCACAGTTGTTCGTCGATGAGTGTGCTTGAATTTCGGGACGAAATTCCATTAAGGAAGGTAGACTGTGAAGACCCGAAATTCTCAGTTAAATATTTCGTAATTCGATATTTGTTCAATTATATGATATATGAATTTTGGGCATGATTCGTATGTTGTTGTATGAGAAATTTGGTTTCGAATAAGTTTATTTTCGAAACAAACGTTATTTAGGGGGGGTACTGAATTTGGGAAAACTTCCTTCACGAAAGTTGCAGAGCTTGTCGATACGAGTTCGTGCATATGCAGAACGCAAGAATCGGAGTTCGTACGAAGAAGTTATCGCGTTTGGAAAAATTTCCATTTTGGGTATATATACCTAGCTATTTTTGGAAATTTCCAAAAATAGCTAGGGTTTCCATTTTTGGCAGCCGCACCGTTTTCTTCTCTCTCTCCCTCCCGAGCCCGAGCTCAAACAGAGCAAGGAGTCTCCGGCTCCGTTCTCCCTCCTCTGGCCACCAAACCACCTCCCACGGCTTCGTCTTGACCTTGCGCAACTGCCAGTGCCAGCCTTGCACAATGGCACTGCTTGTAGTGGCGGCAGGAAGCTTGTTTCCATTTCCGGCCATTTTGAGTGCGAAGTGAATATCTCGAGCTACCGGCCACCAAAACTCGATATTCTTGGCTCATTAGACTTGCCTAAACTTTCTGAACAAGCACCAAGAAGGCCCGGACCTGGGGAGATCAATTTCACGCTCGTCGGAGGCTTCGCCGTTTTCTGCAAATTTTCCGGCCAAACCGGACTATTTGAGGTATTTTCGATCACTTTCGTTCATTTTCTGACTTCGAGCTAGTTATGAAAGTTGCTCAAAATGATTAAACGAAGAGGAAAAGCTCAGCCCTGACACCATAGGCGGTGGTCGACGGCGGATCTATCCCTAACTCCGGCGGCCTTTTTCGGCCACCTCCAGGGATCCCAAGGGCAGTTTATGCCCATTTTTATGTTCTACGTGTTCATACAATCATTTCGATTTCTATTGTTCGATTGGTGATCTGTGAAGATTCAGACCGTCCGATGGACTTATAGTTTTGATATAATGATCGTAGGACTGTCCCGAAGACTTTTTGTGGTCACGGGTGAAGATCCGACCGTTGGATCTTCATATAAGTGCGTTCTTGAATTGTACGCTAAGTTAATTATCGTATTTAGTTAGGTGATTGACGGTTTGAGTTGGTGGACAATTGGAAACCGTATTTTAAGCTGTTGAGAAGACGCAGCGGGATTGGAGGTGAGTAAATCTCACATGGTTCATTTACGAACCGAATTTCCTTATTGCACAATTATTTGTTATGTGTGAGAAAATGAAATTTAAAGTAGGACTAAATATTGTTTAGTCGTTGAGCTTTTGACCATAAAACACTTCAGTCCCTGACCTTCTAATTTCACACGTTTAGTCCGTGTACTTCAAAATTTCAGACCAATAGGTCCTTGCAGTCTAAAAGTAGCGGTGAAATGTCTATTATGCCCTCAGTTATTTTATTTATTTAATTAATTATTTTATTTTTTTTGGAAAATGAATTTTTTTCCCTTTCTTTCTTTTTGTTTATTTTTTTCTGTTTTTTTTTTCCTTTCTTTTTTCCTGTTTGAAAAAGAAAAAAGAATAAATAAAATAAAGAAAAAATAAATAAATAAATAAATTTATTAAAAAAAACTGAGAGCATAATAGATATTTCGCCGCGACTTTTAGATGGCAAAGACCTATTGGTCTGAAATTTTAAAGTATAGGGACTAAATGTGTGAAATTAGAAGGTCAGTGACTGAAGTGTTTTATGGTCAAAAGCTCAAGGATTAAACAGTATTTAGTCCTTTAAAGTACATAGGAAAATGAATTTCTTGGTTTTACTACGTGTGAACTATAGTTGGTATTAGTGGTCATTCCTGAGTGGATGATTACGTATATATATA
>BDJD01000642.1:208030-248938 GCA_002564525.1 Rosa multiflora
CCCGGCATAAGCTTGATCCAGATGAAACAGTCTCCCCCTCATATACCCCTTACCAATGATTTCCTTGGTCAGAAGATCTTGAAACATCACATACATAGGAAAAAATGTCACAGAGCACAAGGATTGAGAATTCAATTGGGGAACTGAGATTAAGTGGTGAGACAAGTCTGGTACATACAATACATTATGCAATACTAAGGTAGGTGTGACTCTTATGGACCCAATACCTAAGACAGGAAATGATTCACCATTGGCATTTGTAACATATGACACAGTAGGTGTGGATAAGGTAATGAAATACTTCTTATCATATATGATCTGAAGCACCAGAATCAATAATCCAAGTATCTGAACCTACAAAGTTAGAAATTTTTAAAGTCATACCAATCTTACCAGTACCTCTAGCAACCAGTGAGACTGAGGGGCCATCACTGCTTGTGGTATGATCTTGCCCAGTGACTCCAAAGTACTCTGAACTCTGAACAAGATGAACAGCTGCCTTTCCTCTACCTCGAGGTTGAGTTGGTTTGGGTTTGCTGAAGTATCCAGCTGGGTACCCAACCAACTTATAACAAGTCTCCTTGGTGTGTCCAGTCAGTTTGCAATGTTGACATACAGACCTGCCTGGAGAAGAACCCTGAGTCATAGGATGTAATCCTAATTGTGGTGTACTGAAGCCAGGAGGTGGACCTTGAGCCCGAGGGGGCTTAGCTTGGATTGTTAGGCTGGAGATTTCAGAATGAGCTGCCTTTGTGCTACCTTGCTGAGACTCATCCTTGCGGATGTAGGTAAAAGCCTCAGTGAGGGAAGGAGGCTCTTGCCGAAGCAACAACTCTCCCTAGGCACTGTCATGTCTAGCATCTAATCCACTCAGAAACTGGTCCACACGCTCCTTCTCCTTCTGGTACCAAGTAATATCCTCAGCATTCTTCAATTTGTTTGGTCGCCGTTGATCAATCTCGGCCCAAATGTTTTTCAATTGGGTGTAGAACACTGAAACTTCTTGCCCATCTTGCTTCATCCTTGTTGCCTTGCACAACAATTCATAGATCTGGGAAAAATCAGATTCATTCAGATAGAGATCATTGAGCTTCTTCCAAACTTCTGCAGTAGTATCACACCCAATGATCAATTGGATCACCTTATCAGTCATGGCCTTGTACAGAATTGATAGTACAAGTCCATCTGCATGCATCTTCCCACTTGACATACTCTTCACTTTCCTCATTCGCCGGTGCCTTAATGGTATCACTGACATGACCCATCTTATGGATTCCACGAAGGTGAGTGGAAATCATCTTCTTCCATGTCCTATAATTCGCAGGTCCATTCAGTTTTGCTCCTCCGAATGAACCTGATGAAGAATCTGGGTTTTGAACTGAGACTTCAACTTTTTGAATACCAAGAAGTGAAGCATCAGGACCCTTGGCCTAGACATCGCATTAATTGGATGGACCTAGTGGTGTTGGGCGAGTAAGCTCAACGTTACAAGGATAAAATTCACCTTCTAAAAGATAAAGAACAATCCTAACCTTCGAATTAGAGGAAGGAACAATCTTACCCTAGAGTGTGAGGAAAGAAGAATGAAGGAAAAAACAAAGAGACAAAGTCCTCTCGGATCTTCGCTCTGATACCAAGTCAAAATATGAAATGGAAAGGAAGAGATATTTGTGAGTGATGAATTTTTTCATGTTGATTCAATGGTGTAAATGGGGTTATATATACAAGCCCTACACCACTACATTACACATCTTGATCTCCAAGTAAACTTGCTCTCCAAGTGTACTTGTCCTCCAAATTTCCTTCTTCTACAAGATTATATGCAAGCAAACTTGTTCTACACAACATGACTCACAAGTTAACAGATCAGAATGTGAAAATCAGTGAACTACATTGGACTAGGGGCGCAATGAATGCAGCTAACATGTGCTCTCTACGCTATTGGTTTCATGGGGCCAGAATGGATCCAAGATTTGAACATGTGAGTTGAAAATTACTCTCCCCGGCCAGATTCTCGGATTTGATCGAGGAGGAGAGTGGCCGCAGCTCCAGAGAAGAAACTCAGATTTATTAAGGAAGATGAAACAAGACAGAGACGATCGAGCTAACTAGCTCATCCATCCAGAAATATTAAAAGCCTTGCATGATGTGATGCTTCATTCCATATTTTTAAAATCATATACTACATCACTACTAGCTAATTGGTCGTGGCCAGCTTAATCCATGGCTCTCTGCTCGATCTGCTGAAGCTTCATGATCGAGCTAGCTAGCTAGCTAACAATGATACCGATCATCTATAAGGATGTCGCATATTAAACATGTCCTGATCAGTCCATGGTTCAGTGGGTCACCTTCTTAAGCTCCTTCAAAAGTTCAAATCAAAGCTGGCGTTTAAAGTTTTAAACAACACAACCATAAACATTTTCTGCATATTTAATGCCATAATCAATTCATGCCTTGTCTAATATTGTACGTAGTCTGGTGTGTGTATATTATTATAATGGTATAGGTCCACTACATGTGCATTCAGTTTTTCTTGTTTTTTGGCCTCGTATTCTTTCTGCAGCCAGACGTAAGTACATAATAGCGTATTGTCTTTGAAGTACATTACACATACATGCAACATATTGTGATATTGTATAGACTTTACAAGGGTTTGTGGCTCTTCAACTATTGTTAATATGACGGTACATGATGAATATAACTAATTCAGGCTATTTTTAATTACATTTTGATAATAATGATAGTCGGTAAAAGCATCCACCACGATGTTAACTTATCGAATTGAAATCTAAATTTGCTTTTATCCCATTTTTACGATTATTTGTAAACGTACTTAAGGAGAAACTGGATTAGCGAAAAACAGGGTGAGAACTGAGGACTAGGGACCAAGTAGTTAGCATGCAGGATACAAATGAATAGGACACGAAGGAAATAGGACAAAGATGGTCTGCTACTGTTGCTAAACATTCATGGTGGTGATGTCATCCGATCGTCAAGCATACAGTGTCCAATTATGATCTGAAAAGTAACCGAGTAATTGAAATAAGAGGGAACAGCAGCTGACATGGTTCCTGGCGAGTGGCCCAGAGATGTAAATGAGAATAAATTGGAGAACAATAAT
The DNA here is from genome assembly GCA_002564525.1 of Rosa multiflora. Lineage (NCBI taxonomy): Eukaryota > Viridiplantae > Streptophyta > Magnoliopsida > Rosales > Rosaceae > Rosa > Rosa multiflora. The sequence goes on from BDJD01000642.1 coordinate 211,155, forward strand.
GTATATAGCTATGGACGGCTTCATAATATTTGTGATGCATATTGATGAATGATACAAGTTGATGCAGACACCCCATGCACGTGGAAACTGTGTGGAATTTTAGGTGGAGGTCAACCAAACTTTTTATAAATTCATGGATAAGGTTTTTAATATCTTACGTGAGATCTATATGTTCAAAACGTTCTCACACGCACGTGTGATGAGTTTTTAAACAATGTACGGGGACAATAAATATTGAGTAACAGGGAGTTTGTGTGACTGAAAAATAGGTACTCGTAAAAATAACTCATTCTGATACCATGATAAAAATAATCTGCACTTCACATCCAAAATTAATTGACAATTGATAAATTTGATTAAAATCCGTATAAATCCATAGGCAAGATTATCATTTTCTCGTGTGAGATCTACTCTCACAAAAAAATATTTATGCGGCCACACACTTTCAAGTCAATTGAGCACAAAAGAAAAAGATTAATAATATTAAAACATATAAAATCTTTAAATTGTTTAAGAACACCTAGTTTGTGTGTCTGGCCTAAACTCTGATTACTTGTCTGAGTTGTAATAAGGCTAGTCTTACAGATATCTACATAGATATTCCAATCATTGTTTGATTCAGTTACCATGTAAGACACAGATTCTTTACTTGTAATCTTTTATATAAAGAGGCCCTTATTATCAATGAAAGTACAATTCAATTCTTTCCCAATTTCTGATTTCCTAAAACATAAATTTAATTTTTATCTTTTTTTTTTTTGAATGAAGGGCTGGTGCAGCTGCCCTCAAGCCTTGATTAATGAAACTGTCGAATACAAGGGGGGGGACATTGAGCCTAAACCCCTGATTACAATAAGCAACTAGAGTATGTCCCAAAATAATATCAGGAATCTCTACACAATACTTGTATTCTAACAAGCACCAACTAGCAAAGAGCGCCCTACTGGCAGCTCCATTTGCTTTGAAATAGCAGTGACATAACGGAAAGATAACTCGATATGTAACACGATTACAACATAGCATAATTGTCAGCCTTAGCACAGCTTTCTTACTATGTTGCTGCCAGATGATAAATCCGACGACACTTAATTTCATCATGCCACTAGACGGTAGCGACCATTTGACAAAGCAACTAATACGCTGCCAACCTAGAGCATATAAGGCACATGGAGTGCATATCCTGGCACAAGGCCCTACCAGTCCTACACAACAAGTGTAGACCCTTATTTCACGTCAAAGGTGCGACCAAAATAAATTGTAGTAAATAAAACTGGAAATAACATAACTAACTAAGGTCGGGCCCAAAAGAAGGACTCGAGCCCAAGCAACAATAGAGGGAACATGAAACCCACAGTCTACCAGCTGGGCTTGGCCCAACCACACAACAGCCACTGCCGCCGGACCCTGCACAGAGCCTCCAAGCCGCCTTCTCCAAACCGCCTCCAACGATCCGTCGTCGCGCCTAGGAGACCTGTCATCCCAGATCGAAAACAAACCCTGCCAAAAAAACCATCTTCGTCGCACCATGGAGAAGTCGTGTGGAACCAAACCAACCCAGATTGGGATCAGATGATCCTAACCAGATCGGATCACTCTGAGTAGCCCCCAGCCACGCCGCGCTGGTCGCCTCACCGCCAGGTTGCCTCCAAGTCTGAGATCGAATCCGTCGAGTTTGCCGGCGAAAGGAGAACCAAAAACTAACAGTCACGATTTTCCTCTCCCTCACCTTCACCGTAGCCTCTCCCATCGGAACGAGAACGTTGATAGAGAGACCTGGCCTCACACCAAACTCACTCGGAGCCCGGCAATGGCCCGTCCTACTACGGCTTGGGGGCATGCCGCTGAACAGGGGTGAAGACCTACTATTGGTCTCTCAGGCGCATGCGGCGCGTTTCATCAAAAGAACTTAGAAACAAAACAAAATAAAAAAATTACCATTGGTCTCTCAGGCGAGTTAATTAATTTTTATCTATTATAATGGTATTTGTCATCGAAGCGATTGCATATTTTGAAATCGTTTCCTGATAGTCTCGTCATCTATACTAGTAGAATGTCTTTCTCAATATATGAAATTAAACAATCATTTGTAAACTCGTTACTGATTCGCAAGAGAGGAATAATGAAAACCCAAAAAACAGGTGCGACTATACTCCACGCAAAGGAATTAATTGAGAATCGTTACTCGATTAACATATACTAAGTAAGAATGAATAGAAAGCATTGATTAATTGATTGAATAATTGATGTTTAATAGATTTAGAATTTAGTGTAATAACATATCATTAAATGGGTACCAATAATATCTAGTCTAATTACGTTTTTTTTTTTTTCAAAATATTCAACTAGAGGGTTCCACCTGGCCCTAACCTCGCTCTGCTTCTGTTAATGTGTGTCTGTGCAAAGTGCAAATGTAATAATAACAACTAATAACTGATTAACTACCAGTTGCTTTCAACGAAAATTCTGCCCATCGTAGCTAGTTTGTAGGCTGACTCGAGCTAGCAAAAGCTATGACAAAAAAAAATGATCCTGTATAAATATAGACCATGGTCCATGTAGATCGCTATAGCTTCAATACTACTACTGCACCTTAAACCATAAGATGGTCTATTTTGCCTTCCTGCATGCGTAATGAGATTTCATTTCGTTTCATTTTGTTTTTTAGACCTTTTCTTTTCTATTGACTTTGTGGGGACTGAGGAGTCTATCGCGGCACATCTTGAAAGACATAATTATTTCAATCAGATACCTCAACCTTTATTTCTAGACTTAATGGTAAGAAGAAATTAAAGAGAAAACCCCCAACTTATTGCTTGCTCTGAAGTAATTGTTACGTAACAACGTGACCTTTAAAGGAATACACAATGTTTTATTGATTATGTTGAATTTAACATACAATGTTGTGGCTGTAGTTTAGTGGTAAGAATTCCATGTTGTTGCCGTGGAGATAGGATAATGTTTTTTGATTTTTTTGAAATAAATATAATATCTTTTCTTTTTTTTTTTGGAAAAACTATAAGACATGAAAATAGCATAAGTTTTTTTTTTTTTGGTAAGAAACTAAGAATGTATAAACAGAGGATAAAGCAAGATTATAATAAGCTTTTTTTATGGTAATTGGTCAACCCTTTCATTAATATTTAGCAAGCAGTACAAAAACGAAACACCCCTATGGGGTCGACAGAAAGAATCGTTCCTTAGAACCTCATGAACCCTATTCTAGCAGAATAAAATCCCAGAAATCCCGAGTACACCCACATTTTGGTAAATTCACGCACTTTTATTCTAACAAAAACCTAGAAACCTCGAAGCTTACATAAAATGGTTCCAACTAAGGCACTGATTTTTGCGACCCAAACAAAAATTAAACAATACTATGGGCCATAGAGACCCACAACATCCAATCCCCTAGCAAGAGGGTAATCCAGCCCCAATTCCTAGCAAACAGGGTCTAAGCCCGAAGTTGTAGGACGCAGCCCACCCACTTCCAGCCATACCACCAACCCTCCAACCAGCCCCAGGCCCAACTGGCAGGAACCCCCAGCACTCCATCACAGCCGTCCAAGCTGCCGCCACCACCACCGTGGAACGCCACCCTAAAGGGGTTAGATTCCAAACAAAAACCATCGCCGCCTCCAGCCAAAGTACCACCTCCCTCATGGAAGACCTGATACTCCGTCGTCGTGAAGCAAAGGCTGCCCACTGCTCCACTACCAACGTCGGAAGACAACGAGAAACTGGAGCAGAAGACGAAGCCATCAACTCGCCTAGATTCCTCATTTGGATGCACACAACCCTGCCCCCAAGCCTTACCACCTCCACCAGAAGCAAGTTGGCCGCCTCTTTGGATGCTACCACCACCATCAATCGACGGATCAAGACCAGATCCATCATCAGTGTCAACGGGACCATCGAACCAGATCTGATCGATCATGATACCAAGCCCAATCCCACCAATATCAGCAAAATCGCCTCCTCTAACCGAAGATAGAGGCAGATAGAGAGATTTATCACCGCTGCCATAAGAATATAGAAGCAAACGAGAAGGTTTGTCGCCGCCCGCCGAAAAGAGGAGACGACGATATTGCTCTTGAGAGAGAGTCATTGGTGAAGAAAAAAAATAGATTATAATAAGCTTATTCCTTAAGGTTTTTATATAGTAAATGAGGAAATTAATATGCAACATACACTAAAACAAGAATCTTGAATGAAGGTCAAAACCATATTTTTCAAAATCCTAAATCTAGTTCGATTAAAACTTTATTCTTGAAATGTTATTTGGGAAATTTTTTCTATATTTAGACCGTAATGAAGTTTATAGTATAAATAAGAACATTTTTTTAAAAACAAAAACTAAAGCAAACATGATCAAGTAAAATCATGATCGAATTTCGTTCAAAGAGTTTTTCTATTGGAACCTCCAAATTTATTCACTTGACCTCTTATGCTTTTTACACCTCCCATCAAATTTTCTAATACTAAATTTACTCACTAAACCTCACTGAATTTCCTCAAATAGCCTCACTCATATAATTTGCAAACAAACTATTATCTTTTAAAAAAAATTAGTTAATTCAATGAATTAATTACTTTATAAATCTTTATTACATATCCATTCCTTAATCAGACAACATCATAAAAGTTTTTTTCAATAAAAAAAATTAAACATAAGGTATTGAGTTTTAAAAATTAATTTCTAATCAACAAGAAAATAACATGTACTATTTTGTACTTTTAAAAAAAAATTCTGTTTTAGCTCTGCAAAAAAATAGGAAAATTAATCATTTTTTCTTAATGTTTATTTTATGTACCTCATGATTAATTATTTAAATATTTATTTTTAAAAATTGCTAGCTCATTTTTTATTTTTTTTGTTTTTATTTTTGTTTTTTTATTTTATAAATATAATGGATAGACTTAGATTTAGGTCATAATATGATTTGTTTTGTTTTCCCTCACCAATACGAGTTCAACATGTATATCATATATTTTTATGTCACATAATCATAGTTTTAACTCTTAAATAAATATATATGAATGCTTTAATGAGTATGTAGTAGTGAAATTGAAAAATTAAAATGGATAAGGAAAATAATAAAGAATGCAATATAATATTATTGAATTGGAAAGTCTATAGAAAATCAATGTAATATTTTTTTGGTATAATTATTATCCTTAATAGTCATTTTATAGTAGGTTATATATGTCATTTAATAATTCATAATAGAGTGAGGTTAAGAGCAGATTTGGAGGTCCCAATAGCAATACTTTTGTTCAAAAACAAAAATTAGGCTAATATTTGAACTGAAGTGGATAAGAGCAAAGGTGGTGGATTTATTTTGTGGAGACAGTGTTTTGTTGAAAAGTAAATGCATATTTGTGAGGCCTGGGTGCCAGTGAGAATTAAGTGATGGGTTTTGACTTTTGAACAAGGATTGTCATCTCTATTCATTTGAAGAGTTCTTGGATAGTCTTGAGTAAGTGGGGCAAATTTTGTGGGCGATTTTCTGTTCATCACTGTGGCTCAGAAGCTCTGAAGCTCACAGAAGTAGAAGCGCAGAAGACAATCGTTAATAGTTGAAAAAGACTCCGTTACACGTCGACGTCATTGCCGTTGTCGTCCTAGCTAGCTCAGCCAATTGCCGTTGCCGGAGAAGAGACAGAGAAGGAGAGTCGCTGCCTCTGTAGAAAATATTGTATCATAATTGTACTTGAATTGAGATTGCATAGCATTACTTTAGGAGATTACGTAGATTACCTACCTTATTAGAATTCCTAGATTGTAGTAGTAGGAGTCCAGCACGTTTAGCCCTCTCTTGTATAAAAACATTTTGTATCTATCAATGAATATACATCTTCAACCAATATTCTTTTCTTCATGGTATCAGAGCAGGACTAGAATCCTGACTCCATAGCCGCTGCACCTTGTCTCTCATGCAACAAATTTTTCTTCTCATTCCATTGTACTCTATATCTCGTACAACAATCCTCGATCTCATCTCCATGGGAAATCAAATTTTCAAATCATTTTTCATTGATCATTCTGATCATCCGGCCTTGGTGATAGGGTTCAATCAACATAATCGACCAAATCAATCTGATCGGCAAAACTGTTCCTTCGGTTGCAGTCCTCTTTTCGAGCAACAACTTCAGAAGTTTTGGCTATTTTGAATCACAAAGGATCTAATGATTCTTCTAGTCCTCAATCACATTCGGCTGCCATGGCAGTTAGGAGCAACATGCCCAATCAGTCCTATTCTTCAGGTTTATCTAAGATCGCTTCCCGTAGCTGGATCATTGACAGCGGGGCGACAGATCAAATCTCTTCATCTCCTAAATTATTTTCGCATAAGCGTAAAAATTGTTCATTGCCTCCTGTGTTATTACCTAGCAGAGAGAAGGCTAATATTTTTGCAAAAGGATCACTGCCTCTCAATTCTGTGTATTACCTGCATGATGTATTGTGTGTGCCTACATTCAAAGTTGATATGTTATCGGTCAGTCGTTTGACAAGGGGCTTGAATTGTTCCGTGGCATTTTTCCCATATTGGTGTATTTTGCAGGATCTGGTTTCGAAGAAAACAATTGGTTTGGGTAAACAACGTGACGGTCTCTACTATTTGGTGGCATTAGCGATGGAGAAAAACTCGTCCAAACCACATCACTCATCACCCATTCAACCTGCCTGTCACCTCACCATGTCCTCTACCAACCTTTGGCATCGTCGTTTGGGCCATGTTTCTTCTCCTCCTCTAGATTATATTGCTAAAAATTTCTTAAATATTTCTCTTAATTCGAATCATGCTTGTGATATTTGTCCATTAGCAAAGCAGAGTCGTCTTTCCTTTGGTACTAGTTCTATCTCATCTGTTAAACCTTTTGATCTTATTCATTGTGATATTTGGGGTCCTTATAAACATTCTTCTCTTTCTGGAGCCCATTATTTTCTTACTATTGTGGATGATTATTCTCGTTTTACTTGGGTTTTTTTAATGCAACATAAACATGAAACTCAATCTTTAGTAATACATTTTTTTGCTTTTGCATCCACTCAATTCTCATCTCAAAAAAAGTTTTCGCAGTAATAATGGAGCTGAGTTCCTTTCTCTTCAAAATTTTTTCAAAGAAAATGGCGTGCTTTTTCAGCATTCTTGTATTTATACGCCTCAACAAAATGGGGTAGTAGAACGCAAGCATCGTCATATCCTCCAAGTTGCCCAGGCCTTTAAATTCCAAGCTAATCTTCCTACCAAATTTTGGGGCGAATGTGTTCTCACCGCTGTTCATGTTATTAATCGTTTGCCCACTCCACTTCTCTCATTTCAAACACCTTTTGAGCGTCTTTATTCCACCCCTCCTTCTTTTCATCACCTTCGTGTTATTGGTTGTTTAGCTTATGCTACCAATGTCAATGTCACACATAAGTTTTCTCCTAGAGCAATTAAGTGCATCTTCATCGGTTATCCTATTGGCCAAAAGGCCTGCAAGCTCTACGATCTCTCTAGTCATAAAATTTTTACTAGTCGTGATGTTGTTCTCCATGAAAATTCTTTTCCATTTAACCTTGCTGCTCAGCTTGAACCGGAGCTTCAGTCCATTCACGCTCGTCCTTTGGCCCAAATAACAGTCCCTCCTAACATGCCAACCCAAGCCCAGTCAAGTCCATCTTGTATAACCCAGTCAAACCGCAACACGCTTGAGCATTCCCTTTCATCTCCAACCTCATCCACAACCCAGTCACCACACCGCGTCGATCCACCGTCACCGACTCTACCCAGTCTCCCGCCGCCGCATCCCAATCTCCTACCGTTTCTCCAATCTGGTCAGCCTTCTCCAAACCCACCCCAATTCGATCCCGTCGGCGCTACTGTTCCTGACCCTGTTGCGCCTCTCCAGGCGCCACCTCCTACAACCGCTGTGCCACAGCCACCTATCCCAGAACCTGGCGCTACTGTTACTGACCCTCTCGCGCCTATCCAGGCGCCACCTACTACAGCCTCTGTGCTCCAGCCCCCAATCCCAGAACCGCCGCTCCACCACCCCGACCCACAACCTCTCCATCGCTCTGCCCGCTCAACCACACCTTCGGTTCGCTTATGTGATTATGTGTGTTCATAGGTCACCTCCAATTTCCCAAACTCGTTGTCTCCTTCCTCTCTAGGTTCTGTCAAAGGTACGCGATATCCTCTATGAAATTACCTTTCATATCATTGCTATACTCATTCGCATCATTCCTTTATTGCTCAGATTACCCAGGCCGGAGAGCCACGCAGTTATGCTGAAGCTGCTGCTCATCCAGAATGGCAAGAAGCCATGCGCTCCAAATTGCATGCATTGGATGCCAATAACACTTGGACTCTCACTCCTTTACCGGCTGGCAAGACACCTATCGGTTGTCGTTGGGTTTACAAGGTCAAGCATTGATCCGATGGTTCTATTGAAAGGTACAAAGCCCGTTTGGTTGCCAAGGACTTCACCCAAATGGAAGGTATCGATTATCATGACACCTTTTCCCCTACTGCAAAGATTGTTTCTGTTCGCTGCTTGTTATCTTTGGCTGCTGCTCAAAATTGGTCTATCCATCAGTTAGATGTCAATAATGCTTTCTTACATGGTGATCTTGATGAGGAAATTTTCATGTCCCCTCCTCCTAGTCTTCGGCGACAGGGGGAGAACTTAGTTTGTCACCTTAACAAGTCTTTATATGGTTTAAAACAAGCCTCTCGGCAATGGTTTGCAAAATTCTCTGATGCTATCCGATCAGCAGGGTATATTCAGTCTAAAGCAGATTACTCATTATTCACTCGAAAACAAGGGCAGTCATTCACTGCTTTATTGATATATGTTGATGATATATTAATCACTGGTAATGATCCCATCACTATTTCTGCCTTGAAGAATTTTCTCAACAGCCGCTTTCGTATTAAGGATCTTGGTGATTTAAAGTATTTTCTTGGCATAGAAGTTTCCCGTTCCAAGAATGGAATTTATATTTCTCAGCGAAAGTATGCATTGGAAATTATCAGTGATGCAGGTTTATTGGGAGCAGCTCCCATTAATACTCCTATGGAGCGTGGTTTGAAATTATGCAGATAAAGGAGATCTTCTTAAGGATGCTTCACTATCTCAAGGCCTGATATAACCTACTCAGTGCATGTGTTGAGCAGGTTTATGCATGAGCCACGCAAACCTCATATGGAAGCAATTTTACGAGTTGTTCGCTATCTCAAGAACACGCCAGGGCAAGGTCTGTTCTTCTCTTCACAAAGTGATTTTAGACTTCGCGCTTATTGTGATTCAGATTGGGCTGGTTGTCCCATGACTCGGAGATCCACTACAGCCTATTGTGTCTTTTTTAGTTCTTCACTAATCTCTTGGAGGTCAAAGAGACAAAAGATGGTTTCACTCTCTTCAGCTGAGGTAAAATATAGAGCAATGACAGGTGCTTGTTGTGAGTTGACATGGTTGAGGAGTCTTCTCAGAGATTTAAATATTCTTCATTCAAAACCTGCTTTGTTGTATTGTGACAATAGAGCAGCTTTACATATTGCAGCTAATGCTGTCTTTCATGAAAGGATCAGACATATAGAGATGGATTGTCACTATTTCAGGGACAAGATTCAAGATGGTTCAGTAGCTACAAAGTATGTGAGCTCTTCATGTCAGTTAGCTGATGTTTTCACAAAGGCCTTGTGAAAGGAAGTTTTCATTCCTTTGATTCGCAAGTTGGGAGCTCGTGACATTCACCCTCCAACTTGAGGGGGAGTGTAGAAAATATTGTATCATAATTGTACTTGAATTGAGATTGCATAGCATTAATTTAGGAGATTAGGTAGATTACCTACCTTATTAGAATTCCTAGATTGTAGTAGTAGGAGTCCAGCGCGTTTAGCCCTCTCTTGTATAAAAACATTATGTATCTATCAATGAATACATCTTCAACTAATATTCTTTTCTTCAGCCTCAAAAGCCCAAAACCATGAGCGGCCAACTTTTTTCCAGCCAAATTTAGAGAAATAGATTGCTTCTTTGTTTCGCCGGAGCGACAGCTGGAGCCCAAGGGCTGAACTTTTATGCTCATGCTCAGAGTAGATGTTGACAACGATGTCGTATACAGGATAGCGAAACAAAAGATCGACGCTCCCGCAGTCGCAGTTAAAATAGAGATTTTTATTGTCGTTTAGTGCATTTAAAATTACCAAATTACCTCTGCCGTTAGCAACCGTCCTTGGGGCCATTTACTATCTTTGTCTCCACTATTTGTGCACGTTTACATATACACAAACACATACCTGACTCTCTCCATCCCCTTACCATCTTTGGCTTTTTGCTCGTGATTCAAAACATTCCCTTATCTAGTTAGCCATCAGTGATGTGGACGATGATGGGTAGCAACGGTGGTTGTGGAGACCCTAATAATAGGGCTCTGCCTGAGTACTCGATCAAAGCTGCATATCCTCAGCCTGCGGTACTACTCACTCCAAAGCTTAGTTGTACTTCCAACATGACCCAAATCCCTTTGTTACCATGAAACCACCACCATCAGAGTACGTACCGATGATGTATACACACACACAATCAGGCACGGAACCAAGGGGTGGCTGAGGTGTGCTGCAGTCCACCCCATTTTTGAAAGAAATATATGCAGGGTATAGATTATAGAATAATCTTAATATCCTCTAAAGGCCTTTCCCTCTCTCTCATCTCTAATTCATTTTAACTATTTCTCAGGCATATGTGAGACATGCAGATCTAACTTCCTGCAAATTTTAAGCTCCTTATTCCCGCTAGTTTAGGAACTATAGCCTTCCAAAGTCAATCTACAATAACTTTTTCTGTTCTGACTCTCGAGTATTCCAATCAATATTCCATAAGTTTTACGATTCCAAATAAAAAAATCCTTTTACAGGAAAATACTAGACATAGAGAAATACAATCCCACAAAATTTCAGAGCTTATGCTCTTCTGAGGTGAGAAATATAAGCCTCCAAATTTGATTGATATTTCTGACATAAAACTGCTTAGCAATGAAATAAAAAATAAAATAAAAAACTTAAGAGGAAGAATTTGGCAACCTAAGATTTATCCCCCCTCAATTTAATTTTCTGGTTCCATCCCTGGTTTCACATAATCAATCAAGCATTGCCCAAAACAGAATTATCATATTCAGACTCATAACAGCCAAAATCCAATTCAATCATAACCAAAGCTATAAAAGACAAAGATGATATTCAGAATTATACCTGGATATGAGGGAGTATTTCAATGTGCCTGCCTTAGCTCACTGATCTGCCATCAATGCCTAGAGAGGCTCATAGCGAGGTTACACTTTTCCTCCTTGCCTGCTGACCCATCGTCAATGCTTAGCGAGGTTCACCATTCCTCCCTGCTTACTGATTTGCCTTGCATTTTTACTTGCGCATGCTCCCAGCTAGCATGTGCATGCCTCGCCTCGACATGGCACAAGGCTCATGCCATGCCAAGGAGTCCCACGACAGTAAGGGACTAAAGTAGTCAGAATGTTTCTCTCTCCTTATGGGCATATTTTATCTCCCTATTTTAACCTCTGAGTCTAATTCGAATTAAAGCTTCAACCTACTAAATTCTCTGGATCTGAAAATTCTGTTACTCCCTGATCCTCCCACAACCAGATTCCAGATCAGATTCAATCTTCGACTCAGCGGCGCGGCAATGAAAAAAGTCGAAGAGATCTAGTGAAAGTCGAAGGCCCAGCCACACACTCACTGCCACACATTATCACAAAGATCATCTAGAACCAAAAAAGAAAAGAAAGAAGATCGAGATGCATTATTTTCCAATTAAACCCTCCAAGCAATAATCCAGTCTTTATGAAACCAATACTGCAAAATTAAGTGGGTACTGGTTTCATTTGGGAACATACTGTACTAATTCACTCACACTCCCAATTTATCATCTTGATACATATGAATTCGCCAAACTACCATCTAAAGTTGAGTTGGGATTTAATTAGAATAGGTATGTTTTCCATACTACCTAAAAAAGAAAAGAAAAAACTGAATATATCAAAAACCAAAATTTCCCAATTAATTCCATTAATCAATCATCAATAGTCAACTAGGTATAATTTAGAAAGGGCTACTTGGTGCCATCACAAGGGAACAAGTTTAGGAAAAAACTACACCCCTATGACACTTACCAAGATAAAAACCTGCCACATGGCTGAGTGTGTATATAGCACTCCCCAACCAACAATATAGAATCTAAATTCCAAGCACTTGCTACTGCACGCAAACATTTGCCACAAGTTATATTATTAATGTTTAGAGCATCGTTGTCGGAGTAGACTATTTTATTCTCTTAATTATGAGAAGCGGGGCATAAACATTTAAACTTGGACAAAGAGAGAGAAGAAGTATCAGATCGGAAAATGAATAGTACCACGTGAGAGAAAAAGTATCATTTCGAAAACGCAAAATGAAAATGAAGATTTGAGCAAAGATAGAGAGAAGAAGAAGAAGAGAGGCTCGAGTCTAACCTTGAAGTGACTCAGCGAGAGAGAGGTGTCAAAAATTTTCGTGTGAATTTTCGAAATTGAAAGGCTCAAAAGAATGAGGTCTGAGAGTGAGCTTAACGTCCAATCTAGACGCGCTCGTCGGAGGTCGACGTTGGCGTCAATGGTGACGACGGAAAACCCGAGGTGTCCAAGGGAGAGGACATGATGGTACTTTAGGCGATCAGGATTGAGAGAGATTGAGGTATATGAGGGAATCAACAATGGCGGTGATAGAGAGAAAAAGAGAGTCCGCGAGAGAGGGGGAAGGGGTTGAGTGGCAATATGTAATTTTTTATTTTTCGAAGCCCAAAATAGATGGGCTCTGGTGCCACCTTCCACCGAATCCTGGTTCAAGATAAAACCATAGGCTTTAAGATAAATCAGTTAACAGCTACAAGAAACATACAAATTTGAGCTAGGGCCTCAAAGTCAGACAAAAGTTATAGAGCTCAATGTCATAAATCCCTACAATAAAAAGAGCATAGACAGCCAACAAAACATAAAAGTGAAAAATAAACCATCTTCTGTACTACATAATTTTGTCCAACACAGGTAGCATTTTTCTCCTACCATTATCTCTTAGTTGGAACATTTTTCCATACTTAGGCCATCTCCAACCGAAAGAGCTAAAAATAGCCCCTGGGGCTAAATTTTAGCCCAAAATGCTTTACTATTCATCAATGTGACATCAACTGTCTCCAACCCGTCAAGGCTAAATTATAGCCCTAAATTCTATTTTAAACATTTGAATGTGTTATATATATACACACACACAACCTTGCTCAGGTGAGGATATCCGCACCTAAGCAAAACATACGGATTTCCCCATATGATCGAAAAGTGGGTAAAAATGGGAAATATGTACGTTTTGCTTAGGTGCAGATATCCTCACCTGAGCAAGGTTGTGTGTGTGTGTATATATATATATGTTCTTATTTTTTATCAGATTCTTACTTATAGTAATTGAAATCATTTTTATGATAAAAAATATTTTTCCAATTGTACTTTTCAAATTCCATGTGTTGCTTCACAAGCAATGTTGTAGTTTCTTATACGATTTCATATATGTGGCATAGGTCATGAATAAAATAAATATTGAAAATATGACAGATGGTAGTAGAAGGATGATGTGAAAAATAAGGTTGAGGTGATATGTATTTATAATGTAAATTTTTTTAAACCATATGTAAAAATAATAATAATAAATAAAATAAAATAAACCCAACGGCTACATGATGTCAGCAACTAGTCGTTGCTGACGTCATGCATTGGTCAAGCTGACCCTAAACGTGGGCCATTGTAGCTTTCTGATCCATTTCTTAATAGGGCTAAAAGGCTAACCAAAGAGCTATTTTTGCTCCTTTGGGTTGTCCTTTGCCCCTCAAATGGCCCTTTAGCCCTTTCCCCCCATGGGTTGGAGAAAGCTTTATATGATAGTTTCTGAAAGGTTAGATGGTGGGTCGACCAACACCACAAATTCAAACACATGAACTTCAAACATCCAAGAGAAGATAATTACAAACAGATAAAAATGCTTCCTCACAATAACTTCCCTTCACTCATTCTTAACACATTCGATACTGGTACACTCGGCAATTTCTCTGATTCACAAAAGTTCATAGTTTGGATTCATACTTCAAAGCTAGAGAAACCATAAAATATGTACTGACTCCTGAAACAAGATGTAAAGCTTAGAAATTATCAATGTAAAATTTACCAATTGTCTCACTATGCCAAAAAACGTTTCAGACGACAGACAGAAACTGTTGTCTGATTTAGAGTGCCACAGTTGTAGAGCGAGCCATTGTCTGTTGAAAATTCAGACAACAGTGGAACGCAGTTGTCTAATAAACAAACAGGCAACGGGTATGTGGTATAACTGTTGTGTGATGGCTCGACAGATGGCTCGGCAGATGCCATGCACAGCTGTGCAGCAGTTGAAGCGCTTCCTTCAGACAACAGTGCTTGGTTTCAAGCTGTTGTATGTTAACCATATCAGACAACATATTTTTATTTTTTGTGTTGTCTAATTGATCCTCAAACTTCAGTGCTTGGACTATATCTGTTGTATGATCAACATTTGGGACAACGAAGTTCAATTGCAACTGTTGTCTGATTTAGTTTTTGGACAACAGAGTTCAATTGCTTCTGTTGTATGATTAATGTTTAGGACAACTAAGCTTAGTTGCTTCTGTTGTGTGAGTAGAAATTAGAATACACTGATTTGTTAAAAACCGATGTGTAATATGAATGATGGCAATCAGTTTCTACCCCATTTTCCGCCATTCAGACAACGGGCAGTCGACATATATTCTGTTGTGTGATCATTTGAACATCCCATTTCTGAATTAGATTGTGCATTCATTTCTTCTATTTACCAAATGAACAGTGCTCCATCAAACACGAATATTGGAAACCATCAAATGAGTAATCTAACCAATACTTTAAACTTCAAAAGCAAAAGAGATGCATTTCCAAATAAGAAAGCCAACATTTTAAACAAGAAAAGCATTCTAGTGCATGCCCATCTACTTGGGACATCAAAAAGCTGATACACATATGTATTGTTTCAAAACATGCCACATGGTGCATGACAATGTACCAGCAGAGAAGCACAAAAAAGATGCTTTCCTTATCAAAATTGTACCAGCAACAAGCGCGCTACTTCAAGGCTCATGCACATATGTGTTGACAACAAACTTCCCCCACTCATTTCGCACTTGATCAATATATGCTTGGGTGTATTGGCTGCTGCCTCTCCTCTCCCACTGAAATCAGTTGATTATATCAAAAGGATTAGCAACCAAAATTTTCGGTGAATAAGGCATGGACATAATAACGAAGTTCTGAGAAATTGAGTCAATTGACTATATTTATAGCTATATATATATGTCGATACCTTCGTAGGAAATAATGATATGTCTTTATCCTCAATGATATCTCTCATGTATCACATGATAAAGTATCCATACTCCTTGTTGCTAGGTTGGGGAGGAATGCCCTAAACACAATCAAATGACTCAAGAAGTGAAATTGGATAAACTGAAATATTGTTTTCTGAAAATTAGAAGTAGTAAAGCTTACAGCCAAATTTTTCCATTGGACTGAACTCTGGCCTTGCTTTTTCTTTTCAGCATTATACATACGCATAGCACTACACCAAAACAACAATATAATCGATGATGTACCATATAGGAAAGGAGGCAACAAGTGTATTCAACAGATTTTATAAAATTACGGCATGTGTGATCAATATGTAAACCAGCGACTTACATTTCCACGATAGGCATCCAATCTCCTGTGGGTAAGTGTCTTTTTAGCGGGTCCATAAAAGAGGCGCTTTGTTTGTCCAGATCAACAAGTGTCAAAGTCCAATGATCACTACATGCATGCAAAATGTCATGTATCCTGAACATTAAATTTTTTTTGTTCAGACACAAGTTACTTATGAAAGTTTGCAAACCTTCGTGAACTTACCCCGAGTTAAATGGCAACAAGAACATCTGTCCTGGTTTAGCAGTTGCAAGCCTATCTTTGATGTGTTGGGCCCTGACAGTTCCATTCCCACACCCCACAGCACCAACAAGTGAAGGGTCAACAAATGCAACCATGTCAAGCATTTTATAAGCCTTCAACTGATCATAGAGGTACCTGATAACAAACATTTACGCCAAGTCAGTAAGTTTCAGCATCTGCATTTCTTATCAAGGCAACAAACATTTACACCAAGTCAGTAAGTTTCAGCAACTGCATTTCTTATCAAGGCATTGGGGAGAGAGAAAGAAAAAAAAAAAAATATATATATATATATATAATAACAGTACTGCATATTTTCTACCTCTGGTACACTACAATGCAAGTTCCAGTTAATTCCCTCATGCTTGCTAGTCTCCGAACATCTTTTCCCAATATATAAGTCTTGCAAGAAAATCCACACACTTCAGGCTCCATATAGAAGCTGATTGTATGCCCATCTTTGAATGTATCTTCACCCCACAAACATAACATTTTCAATGAAGCTGGTAATGATGGTGCCAATTTAGCCAAGCCAAATTCAATCTCCGAGTCCTCTTCCCCTATCTCTTTCCTTTTCTTCTTCTTTTCAGCACTATCCTTGGGAGGTTTCTACAATAAGAAAATAAATGTGAGGTATATATCATAAATATATGCTGCATATCTAAAGTTATGTGAATTTCTATAAACAATTGAATGTTACCAAAGTATCTATAGATTGAATTAGACTGAGTTTTTGCCTTAAGATGTGATTTTATGACTAGGTGTTTAGGCCATGCAACCCAACTCCCCATATCCTGCTTCACTGTTTCAATTTCATCTTTCACAGAAAATGGCACTTTTGCTTTCTCCTCAAGCGCAGCATAGATAGAAATGCGCACATTGCCATCCCCTAGTGGAGTGCCATGAACGAGTTGGGAAGGATCCTCGCACTCCATAACAGTGGCACAAGCAACAATATGTTCAACAGAACCTATTGCCAACTTGCATTCAACCTCAGCTACCTTTGACTACAATGTAGACAAAAAAAAAACAAGATTTATAGCTATTTGTAACAATAAGTTGCAAGCTTGAGACAGTTTCAAAAAATTGGAAACAGGAATAACAGTTATTCACCAACAACTATTGTTTCTGCGATTTGCAGCACAACTTTCCAGATTTCAAGTAGACATTCAAAGATACGATTTTCCAGAGTTTCATGCTATTCGCACTTGAAATGAATTGTCAAACAATATGGGGCGTGACAGAAAAACTAATTACATGAGAAATTCTGAAACAGTGCAGTAAGTTAAAAATAGCATAACGGACTCATTTCAACTTCGTTTTTCATGAAACCAAGTTCAAAATGATCATTGAAGATTCGCCTTTAAGCTACCAAAAACTGAGAGTAAAACAAGTACAGTTTTTTTGAAAAATCATGAAATGCTGGTTTAGCTTTGATAATTGAACTTTGATCTTTTCCAGTTCATTATTGGCGTTAAGTAAAACCAAATTACCTTTGATGTGGGTGGACACATCGTCAAATCCACGTATTCCACCCCATCCTCATTCTCCGGCTCCTTGGTCAGATTGACATTTTCTTCAACAACCTCAGTGATATCCTCACGGTTGACAACTACGTTCTCAACCAACTTGGGAAACTCATTACCTCCCTTGGAGCAAGGATGTTTATCCAACCTACCTTCCTTAACCACCTTTGTCCGTTTCCTTTTATGCATGAGGGTTTTGTTTTCCATTGCTTCAAAAATGCTCCGAATTTTAGTTCCATCCACATTGTGCGCTACTTCTTCCAATGGAGGTTTATCTGATTCTTGAGCAATCTCATCTACTGTCCTTGAGCAACTTCCTTGGCCAGATGCATATGGCTGAATAGTTGCACCTTCTTTTCCATTTACCTTTGCTTTAAGTTCAGCAAACTTGGCCTCCCACATAGCCCGCTCATCTGCAAGTATTTTTTCTTTAGCTTCCTTAATTATCCTCTCCCTTGCCTCCTCTAGTATCTTCTCCCTTGCCTCTTCTACTATATTCTCTCTCTCCTCTAACAATATTTTCTGCACACTAACTCTTACAGTAGCTTCTATGCTCTCCTTTCTACGTTTAGGGAGGTGGAAGTAAGTAGAGGGAGTCACAAAACCTCCTATTCCCCTCACTCTTCCCCCATGCTCTGGAGTCCCCAGAGCCAATGTCAAGACATCATTTGTTCTTTCAGCATTTAGTTCTCCACTAGCAACCTTTCTCTTCAAGTTTGCCTGAGAGTTTAAAGTAGGAAATATCATCACATATCATGTTCAGAAACCTTATACATAGATAATAGGCTTTCTATATTGGACTTACTATCTTTTCAGCAGTCTTTTTTGACTCCTCATCCTTGAAACTGCCATCCTTTGTTTGTCGTCCTTTTATCCACAAAGTGGCCCTATCAACTTCTTCGTCACTCATTCCGGTAGCCTACAAAGTGAAATAGATAATGCATGCATTACACATGGTGTAAACTCCACACTAGTAAGGTAGAAAACAGTTTCACTAACCAACCCATCCTCCAACCCTGCATATCCCTTACGGGACATTCTATGAGGATACTTATTCAAGTTGCGCCTCTCTTGTTGCTCACGAAGCTTTTCCTGCAAAATAGGGATACTTAGTTAAATGAGAAGTCTATAGATACATAACTGCAATGAGAAGTCTATATATACGTAACTGCATTTGATATTTGTACAACTAAATGATTTTAGTAGAAGTGCATTTATACCAAGAATGAGGCCTTCGTCGTCATTTTCACAAATTCTTTCCAATGGTCAGCAAGGATGAAAGGATAATCATCCGGAGGATATCGCAAGGCTTCATGGTCATCCAAATAGGGGATAATGTACTTGGAAGTAAGTAGAGACTTGAATTGCCTCCACTTCATTGCAGCAGATTCCAAGACCAATTTTTTAGCTTCAGGACCAATCAAAAATGGAACCTGTGCGTGTTTCGTTGCTAAATATCAGTTCAAGGTTCAGAAAATAACAATAAAATTGAAACAATATCTCCCAACTCTAATGGATAAAACCCTATACAACAAAAGCCGTGGTTAAAAGCAAAACCAAAACCAAAACATGGAGCAGAGAATTTAAGGCGGACCTTCAAAATTAAATACTCCTGTTTTGTATTAACCAAAAGCATATCCAGACTAAATTAATAGAGAACTGAAATCCCTACATCAACACTTCACCAAAACTCAATGCATTATCAAAGTTCTTCACATTGTCAAAAGTGGGAAAAGAACTCAACATATAAGCCACCCTCATTGACCAGTTCACATTACTATGTACTTCAATTACATATCAGTATTAATTAAGCCAACAAGGCTTATGGTTAAATTTTCAAAAACCCACAATTTACCCTTATTTAATTATAGTCTAAAAATCTATAATTTAATACATGAAGGCTAAAATAGTAAATATAACAGTAAACTGAATTGAAGAAATTACAAAAAAAAAAAAAGATCTTAGACGTTTTGTTAACTACAATGGCAGTTTAATTTTTTTTTTATTGGAGTTGGCAGTTTAAATAAAAAAATTGCTTATTAAACAAAAAGTTATTCTTTTTTTTTTTTTGAAGAAATGAAGAAAAAAAAAGTTATTCATAATTTCATAAAAAATAAACATTTTTTAGATAAATTACGAAAACAAACTCTTTTTTTAGAAATATTAATAAAAACTCAAGCAAAATATATATTATAGACACAAATAAAGTATAAAAAATAAAAAACCAATTGACACACGCGTGAGCGTGTGTTAAGATTCTAGTCTTGATTACAAGAACAGAACACAAGGCGGTTTATTTATACTTTTAACTTAATTACTATATGTAAAAAAAAAAAAACAGGAAAACCAGTTTCACTATCATAAGTCTACCTCTAAAAAAAGTTCAATTCGTTTGCTCTCAAACACTATGTAGTATACATTACAAAACGAACTGCAATTTGAGCTCATAATATGAATAATCCTTGAGCCAAAAAAACACACCTGAAGTTCAACAAAAGGGGAATGGTATCCTACAACATTGACATTTGATTTTCTTTCGAGATCCACTTTTAGAATCAGAAGCAAATTTCGACCCAGATTTGTTGTTCTTAGAACTTCGATTCCTCCCTGCAACTCAAAAACCAAAACCAACTTCAGAACAACAACAAAAATTTAAACTTGTTTCATTCAATGCACACACATACATATGTTTCCACTCAAGAAGATTTACTAAGTACCAACAGACAACAAGAATATCTAAATTACAACCAGGTTGTTCATACAAAACATAATAAAGAAAAGATTTCACAAACAATTCAATAAACAACTACTAACCACAAAGTCCACAAACCAATTAACAAAACGATCAAATAAGTATAATCTACCAAGAATTAACAGAGTAAAAAGAATGGTCTTTCACCAAACAAAGATGGCACCCACTTTTGGACAACTAACATTTACATTTGACAATATACCCATCTCTTTAACACCTGATAGAAATCGGAGGACTTGACAATCATCTAACAAGGTAAAGTTAGAACAATCAAAGAGAAGAATATGAACGATTGCACATGCAGTACCGATTAAGGAAGTCGCACTCACCCCAAATTCCTAAACGGAACAAAAATAGAATTCAAACACATGCAACTCACGTATTTTTGCCCAATTCCAAACTTTACATTGACAAACAGACCACCTCGGGCAGAGGATATCGACGATGATCTTCTTCTGCTATTGTTCCAAGTAACCCAGCTCGTTGTTCTTGTTATTGTTGAGTCTTTGTCTTCCTCCTCATCTTTTTCATCCAAATTTATCGATTAATGTACTGAGAAACTCCCCCTCCCCATTTTTCTTCCTCCTCCAAATCCCCAAATTGAAAACCCTAATCCCGTGTTTTCAGAAGATGGTGTTCTAAGAAGATGGGTTATGAGAAGAAGATGGGTTCGATCCGTAAAGAGAAGAACACGGCGGGGTTTTTGCTTTGAGATATGAGTTTTCCGGTTTTTGTCGAAGACTAGCTACCCCAGTGTTGAAAACGGCCAAGTACATTTAAGTTTTGCTGTTTTTTCGAAGATGGGAGACAATATGCCCTATTAATTCCTGTCAGCTGTCAAAGTGTGGTAGACAAAGTGCATTTAAGTTTAGTTTTTTATTTATATAACGAATTCAAACAACACACAAAATAATTTTAGTTGTCTGATAATATACAATGAAACTTCAGCTTAGAGATCTAACTAGCAAATCTCCTGCCTAGTGCAAAGGGACAAACTCATTTTTCCCGCCTAGGATTACCATCGCACATTCACACAACACAAATAAGCCATTCCGTTGTAGGAGCTTAAATCGTGTACCAGCATTTCACTCAAATATTGGCCTTTTTAGGGCTACTCACTCACATTTTGGGGTACATGTGATTTTCTTCCAAACTTGCACAACGGAAACAAAAAAATGCGTTGTATGTTATTTTGCAACTTACTCTCATACAACATATACAACAATATTGTTGTGCAATGTGAGTCAAAATTTCGACCCAAATTTGAGCAAGGTGAGGGGGAATTTTTTTTTCATTCAAACAACAGACAAATCCTTAAAACTATTGTACAATAATCTTGGGCCCAAAAAATTTGATGTACGACCTCCTTATACAACGCCAATCTCATTAAACCTGTTGTGTGAAGCAGTTTCAGTGATCACACAATGGAATTTTTTTTTCGTTGTCTGAAAAGTGTAGTGTGATGCAGTTTTTGGCATAGTGTCTGGAGCCCATTTGCAGCCATCTGTATCCACCACATGCAAGTTGTACGCATGCCTTGACTTCAAAGACTGGCTCTCAGAATTGTAATCCAAGGATTTGACAGGAAAAAGGCAAATAGCTAGAGTCCTTTCAGACCATCCAGCAAAGGAGACAAATCACATGTCTCTTCCATTTTGGAAACAACAGAAACAATGTAACTGACCTTTGATGAATAAGATCACCATGAATAACAATTAAAGACCCAGCTTTGACTTCAATAGGCACAAAATCTTTTGGATCATACGCAAGGGAAGGCCGATCAAAGGTCACACCATCTTCACCTCTAATCTAACAAGGCCATCTACATTCCAGATAAAGACAGATCAGAGGAAAACTTGATTACATCAAACACATCAAGCAGAAATGTCAAAATAGACAAAGATGTCGTTAAGGAAGGAGATATAGAAGGAAGCGAGGTGCGGAAGGAGAATGCTACTCTTTTGAGATCCAGGAATAGCCCATAGGCAGCCATTTACTACTGTTGTGTCTTCCAAGGCCAGCTACAGACCTGTGCAAGTTTGTGGTTTGGTATAAAGAAATGAGTTATCCTGATGTGGCACTACCTCGCCTCCAATACCCGGTTGCTGCCAAATAAGGTAACTCTAATACCATCCCAAACCCTAATGAAGACAGGATTCAATTCCATATCTCTGAATTGACAACCAAGAGACTTTACCAAACCATGAAAACTTGATGTATTAAGAAAATCTTACCCTACAGAAAGCATAGTCACTGTTTTGTATACCAAGCAATGCATCATGATGCGAGTGCAAAGGTACTAAAAGCCAGTCTTTAACAACTTTAACAAGGAATGGTACATTACAATTTGGTTTATAAGAAAGTTCTCAATGAAACCATCTTAATAACTTTATCTTGTCATGGAAACTTCCTAAAGGAGAACCGACTTAAGGAAAAGCACAAGTGAAAAATCATTTCTTGATCACATTCAAGGCTTCAAGTCAAAATTTCGCATTTACTCTGACTAGGAGATCCATGTTAAAATTATAGGGTTTAAATTCTTCCCATTACCAAATGATGCACATCATGGGTAAAAGAAAACCAATAACTGTCGCACCTCATTGCTGCACTCTGGCCCATTAAAAGAAAAAAGACACGTTACCCATTGCTGGTGTTACCGGGTACCATACCTGGTGATTAAAGAAATTAGCATCCAATAAATAGTAGTTTCCGTCTCTCCTTTTAGAAATTCAAGAATTACTTACCAAATCAGACCCTTCATATGGTTTAAGTAACTTATCAAAATGGGAAGATGAAGAATCATTTAGCCATGTATCAATAGATTCCTTGTCACCCAAAATAACTGGCATCCTGTCTATAGTGGAAAAAAATTAATAAACATGTTAAGAGTATAAGGTGAGAATGGAAGGAAGGATCACATTTCACACTCTTAACAAGGACTAAACATATAACAAGTCAAACAACTGAAACTAGAAAATGTACTGGTAGTAACACCTTCCAGTAACCTTACACATAAAATAAAAATTGAGCAAGCAATGCATAAGTTATAGCTAATGCATACTGTAATAGAACACAGAGAAACATAAATGAAAAAGAACAAGCAGGACTCATCATGGAGCCACCCAAAGCTGAAGATGAAGAAGTTGTAATGATAGTGAAGGTGTAAAGTTTCTCACCTGCAGGCTCGCGTTCAGTATACAAATTAGTACCTAGATGAGAACAATATCATACCAGATATGCACTGGCTAACATTTTTCATATCAACTTAATTCAATGATATACAGACATAAAAGCAAAAACAAACTAACAGCAGTTGTGGTTTTCGGAGGAGGGTTTAATAACAGAATGTTTGTACATTAACTACCTTCAGAATTCTCCCACGAATCATAAAGAGCAGCAAACAGAAGAGTCCGAGCATCCTTAAAATGGACTGGAAATTATTCTATGCACCGACGGTGTAAGTGACCCAACCCTTATAAAATAATCTCAATCATTGATATTTATTATCAACATTATTTTTAATAAACAAAAAGTGTATTTAATGCAATCTAACCATTCATTTATGTTGGTGCAAGTGCACGGCGGTGCTCTGAATAATCTCTCAAAATGGACATAGTAAGGCTGCTTCTTGGAACCATCTTTTTTCCATTCATAAAATCTGGAAATGCAAATTTGACACCGATTCACTTTGAGATATTCATAAGTAATAAGACTCAAAGGGAAAGACTTGCGTCCTTCAATATAATATAAACCAAAAAATGTCATGAACTATAGTGTGATTATTGCTGCACATATAGTTCACATAATCGTTTTACTTCACGAATCATAATGTGGTGCACTGGTGCTACGTGTCATACTAAATGAAAGATAAAAACCGACACCTTGGAGGAGGATAATCTATTTTCGGCATAAGCAAGCCCTAGAAATGGCGGGAACCGAAACACCACACCATCTTATAACCGTCCGATTTCAACTTACACGACTTTCGAGTTCCTCAGTGGCAATCCCTAAATCGTTAGCTCCATGATTTCGACACGTGTTCCCCGAAATTTTAACCCTGTTCAACCGAACCCGGTTCTCTTGCTACAAAATTACCAAGTGCTCGCCATACCAGACACACTTCGTGTGTTTCCGAAATGCTCTCCCTGGCAAAAAGACTGAAGACGTTGCCTTGGTGCGTGGAGTCCGCCTGCAACCAACTCCGGCGAGTGCGAACGGAGGTGCGTTCGCCGAGGCGGTGGTCTAGGGCTCCGGCGCTGGCGATAAGGAAGGCGGAGGAGAAGTCGGAGTGGTGAATCGTAAGTAGTCAACGGCGAAACGCACGAGATCGGCGACCACGTGCCGCCACGTGAGCGGTTAGTGATTCCGAGAGATAACGTCCCCAACAAGCGTCGGAAGCAGCTCCGGGAACAGTTCATGCGCCGCATTCGCCTCGTTCTCAAAGAAACGGTAGGTAACTTTTCACCAAGGGTTTCGGTTTCGGTTTCATTTACCTAGGGTTACAGTAATTCATGACTCATGAGATTTGTGGAGGGGTTTAAGATAGTGTTTTGGTAATTGGAGGTTTGAATTGATTGTTTGGGGTTTGTAGTGGTATGATTTTAGTAAAATGTATTGATAGGAGCATGAGCCTTGGTGCAAAAAGTATACGGATCTTTACCAGGAGCTTAGAGAGAATTGGGAAAGGCTGTACTGGGATCATGCGAATTACGAGTCAGCTGAAGATGATGATCAGGATTTCTCTCCGTACCGGTATGTATATTCGAATAGCTTTTGGATATTAACATGTATGGTTATGTTTATAGTACATAAAAGAAGAAAGTTTGAGTAAAATTCACAATTTGTTTCTGTATCTTCTGTGGTGATGTGAAATGTCACTGGCCATTGTATTGTTTAATGACATCCAAATACTCATTTCACTCTGTTTTCTTCTGTTTCAGGAGCAAGCAATCCCATTCCGAGCAATTTCAGGTTCGATCTGTTACACTGATATAGTTATAGTTATAGTTATACCTGATGAAATTTATAGCTCTGCATTATCCCACATTTCACAATGTTTTTTTTTTTACCCACAAAATTATATGCTATAACCACACCTAAGATCTTCTTGTATAATCTTCAATGGATCATGATGTTAAATTAAGTAGAACTGTAGAAGCAATTTTAGTTCATTTGATTAGTCACCTGGTTGCTTATTAGCTCCTGCATTTCATTAGAATGAAATGGAAGGAGATAATCAAGTTACAACTGATGCCAAATGTGAAGTTCACATTTCGATAGGTCAAATATATGTTTTTCTACACATGTGCATGTGGCATGTTTTTCTATATGTCAAGGATATTCTGGGTGTGAGGTTAGAGTGGCCACCTGGAGGAAACCCAAGAAATTCACTTTTTTGGGAGCGGTGGGAAAGTTGGAGATTAGGAAGGATGGAGGGGAGGAACAGGGTATCAAGAGGGTGATGTTGACTCTTAGTTAATCAGTTTTTCCATGCTACCCAAAACTTATTAACTAAGAGTCAACATTCCCCATTAGTAATCTTTCACTAATGCAAATATTTGACACTGGCTGATAGGACTGAAAGTGTAATCGGAAGTTTTCTGTGGGAAGAGGGTAAGAAAGGGAAAAAAGATCTGTTGGTTAAGTGGGAGGGTTTTGAAAATTTTAATGTGAGAGATTTGGTATGCTGTCATTAATTGAAATTATGGGTTTGCAAGAGAAGGGTGGGATTCTTGCATTTTGACAAGAGGTTCAAGTCGTTGTCCTTGGAAGGATATCTCTCAACTGGACCTCTTTTAGGCTAAGGTACCCGGAAAGGTGCGAGCGCTATTCTCAGGGGCGGAAACAGGATTAAGAGTTTGGGGGCTTCCAAATGTAAAAGCACTTTTTTGTCATCCTAAACATAAAATTGAAGTATAAAAAGAACAAATAATTAACAGTAGTTAATGTCTTTTTACAACCATATTGAAGTTTTTACCATATCAAAATTCAATATTTGATATATATCATACAAAATTAAATATCAATCAAATACAAAAAAGGTAAGATTAAAGGAATTCATTCATTGATGTATGGTATTAATAGAGAAATGATGGATTATATAGTGGTGGTGGGGGGTTCAAATAGTATAGCTCTTCAGGACCCTTACACAGTTCCGCCACTGGCTATTATGGAGTATTGCTGGTGGTAGATTGGTTACTTGTGATGTGGTTTAGAAGTTTTTGGTGTGTTTCACCTAATTTCTGTGAGATGTACAGAAATTATCCAGAAAGTTTGAATCATTTGCTGCCTCGCTGTCCCATAGCTTTGACTTTGGTTGGAAGTTGGAAAGGTTTGTTTGGGAGGCTATTATGAGTGCGGATATTATTATTATTATTATTTTATAAAGATGATCAAAATTCACTTCTACTCTTAGGCCTCGTTTGGTTCACGGAATTAAGGGCTTGGGAAAGGAAAGTCATTCCTTTCCTATGTTTGGTGTGCACAAGGAAAGGAACAACTTTCCTTTAAGAAGGGAAAATATGGGGGAAAGTGAATCCTCTCATCCTCCAAATGATTCATTTTCCCTTCCATTTTCCCTGCATTAATTACATGGTATAAGTACATTTATATCCTTATTGAAAATTATTATTGACAATTTTATTTAAAAAGTTTATGACATTTTGTAATTATATATGAGGATAAAAATGAAATATTAGTATGGTTTTGTTTCCTTTCCTTACACAAACCAAACACTAGAATGGAAACAAACATGCATTTTCTCCTTACTTTCCCAACGTTTTCAAACAGTGGAAAGGAAAGTTAGTGGGAAGTTCGTTTTCCTTTCCCATCGGATTTCCTTTCCAAGACTTGGATTCTAAGTAGTGGGCGCTCTAATCACTGAGCTAGCATCACTTTGTCAAAAAAAAAAATTTCTTTTATAAAAGAGGAAATTCACTATCATGTTATGCTCTACCATCTAAGCACTCAAGTACTTTGGGGAAGAACGATGGGTAAGATGCATGGCATCTTGCTGCAGCTGTAGGTGTTAGCACCTGCAATAAGCTTCTCGAGTAGTTAATTATCAATCACTCAATGTATTAAGTCATGTATTTTATATTCAATCATTTGTAACGAAAAAACTTTAGAAACAAAGAAGAAGAACGAAAAAAGATCATCTAAAGCGCTGCATCGGGGATCTGCTCAACCATAGTCCTAAATCACGATTCTTTTACCTCACATACTGGCATATTATTTGTAGATTCAAGAGTGAAGCAAGGGAATCTGTGGTCTCAGAATTAAGTGAGAACAATATAACGTTGCATATAAGTTAGCTATGCAGCTACATAATGTGTTCATTTTTGTTCTTCAGAATTAGTGTTTTCTTACATACGGAAGTGCAAAATCCTACCATTTTCAGTTACCATGGAACTATTGAAGGTAATTTAATTGATCATTCTTAAAGTTCCTTTCCAACATTGGCCAAACTAAAAGTGAATGACCCCAAAATTAATTGCAAGCCCTGGAGAGAGTCCCCAGAAATGGATCCGGCTTCCTTCCATATATATGTTCTAGTGTTACCAGCGTGATCATACCAACAATAAAGCACTGCATCCATCAAACTTCAGAGTTAAGCTTGCTAGATGGGTGAGGGTAACCTCTGGGAAGGTCCTTAATGAATACCGATTTAAAAAAGAGAAGAACAGACAGTGATAGGTTCCCTCAATCAAATCAAACTGGAGGCCCTGACCTGCTAAATTTATTGCCCCGATCAGAATGTGAGAATCAATGAACTACATTGGACTAGGGTTGCAATGAATGCAGCTAACATGTGCTCTCTACGCTATTGGTTTCGCGGGGCCAGAATGGATCCAAGATTTGAAGTTTTGAACATTTGAGTTGAAAATTACTTTCCCCGGCCAGATTCTCGGGTTTGATCGAGAAGAGTGACCGCAGCTCTAGAGAACAAACTCAGATTTATTAAAGAAGATGAAACAAGACAGAGACGATCGAGCTAGCTAGCTCATCTATCCAGGAATATTAAAAGCCCTGCATGATATGATGCTTCATTCCATATTTTTAAAATCATACACTACATCACTACTAGCTAATTGGTCGTGGCCAGCTTAATCCATGGCTCTCTGCTCGATCTGCTGAAGCTTTATGATCGAGCTAGCTAACGATGATAACGATCATCTATTAAGATGTCGCATATTAAACATGTCCTGATCAGTCCATAGATCAATTAATCAAGTATTTGGCTCAGTGGGTCACCTTCTTAAGCTCCTTCAAAAGTTCAAATCAAACCTGGTGTTTAAAGAACACAACCATAAACATTTTCTGCATATTTAATGCCACAATCAATTCACGCCTGTCTAATATTGTACGTAGTCTGGTGTGTATATATTATTATAATGGTATAGGTCCACTACATTACGTGCATTCAGGGTTTTTTTTCTTTCTTTTTTTATGACATAAGTGCATCCAGTGATTCATTTGTACAATTAAGCTTGATGATAATTTTCGAACTCGTATTCTTTCCGCAGCCAGACCCAAGTACGTAATAGCGTATTGCCTTTGAAGTACATTCCAAGTACATGCAACATACATATATAGTATGCACATACATGTACATTTCTTATATATTTAGAACTCAAGTACTCCCCTCCCTGTGTATGACTTGAAATTCGTCATAAATTGAGAGGGGGGAATGATGTGTGGGAATGTGTTATCGTACACGGAAAAATTGTGATATTGTATAGATTTTATAAGGGTTTATGGCTCTTCAACTATTGTCAATAGGATGATAGATGATGAATATAACTAATTCAGGCAACTTTGAATTACATTTTGATAATGATGAAAGTCAGTAAAAGCATCCGCCATGATGTTAACTTATCGAATTGAGATTCAACTTTGCTTTCGTCCCATTTTTATGATGATTTGTAAATGTACAGAAGGAGAAACCGGATGGGCGAAAAACAGGCTGGGGACTAAGAACATCTTCCACTATAGGCCAAAGGCCAAACAGATTCAGCCTACCAAAAAAGAAATATTCCCTTCAAGATGCCCAATATCAATAAAATATAGTGCTACTACCGTAAGCCCAATTCTATAAGCCAAAAATGAAATATCATCATCTCTGATAATTGTTAGTTTCATTGTTTTACTCTATGTTGTTGTTTATGTTTTAGCACTTCGCATTCTAGTACTTTTTTTCCCAGCTCGGAATATATTTCTGAGTATAGTTTTGACGAGGCTATTAATAAAATTAGTCTATTTTACTTAAATAAAAACATATGTGTGTGTGTGTCATAAAACTTGAAAATGACACTTTTAAGTAAAAAAATTCTGAACATATCAAATATTAGGCTCATATTGAATATCTCAACAATATCTTTAAATAGTGCAATTTTTATATTTAGAAAGATTATAAATAACACATTTATATAAAAAAAAAGCTATTATAATATATATAAAATAATACATAGAGAAACAAAACATAAAAATAGATGGAACAGACGCATTCAACCCCCCTGGAGGCTGCTTAAAATTATACACGATATCCAAGCTTTAACTACTTGCTTTAGATCGGTGAGCTTCAAACATATTTTTAGGAAAGCAAATTTTGTAGCAGATGCTATAACAAATTTAGGGCATCATGATGTAATGAACTCCACTTGGACCAATAGAGTTCCTCCAGAGGCCTCAAGAGCCTTATCATTTGACATTGTAAATTGTGGGTGCCCTAGAGGCTTCTATGTTTAATTATAGTCTCTTAGTATAAAAAAATATATATAAAAAAAAAAAAACAGATGGAACCCACCATTTGGCATGAAATGGGAAGCCAAATTTGGCCTTCAAAATGTTAGCAAGCCAATTTTTTTTTTTCGAAGTCCGTGTAATGGGTTATGGAGGGAGAGAGAGAAGGAGGACACAAATGGGAAAATGGCTGGAAGACGGTCTGAGGAGCCAAGCAGTTAGCATGCAGGATACAAATGAATAGGACACGAAGGAAATAGGACAGAGATGGGTCTGCTATTATTGCCAAACATTCATGGCGGTGATGTCATCCGATCGTCAAGCATACCAATAATGATCTGAAAATTAACCAAGTAAGAGAGGAACAGCAGCTGACATGGTTGCTGGCGAGTGGCCGACAGATATAAATGAGAATAAATTGGAAAAACTAATTGCGAGGAGAAGAATAATGTATAGAGCTATGGACAGCCAAGTTATGGCAACGACTAATCTGGCGTACGTCGACTGCGTCTTCATAATATTTATGATGAGTATTGATGATTGATACAAGTTGATGCGGACACCACATCCATGCCACGTGGAAATTATCTGGAATTTTCGACCAAACTTTTTACAAATTCACGTATAAAGTTTTCAATACCTCACGTGAGATTTATATGTTCAAAACGTGTGATGAGTTTTTAAACCATATACATGGATAATAAATATTGAGTAACATGAAGCTTGTGTGACTGCAAGATAGGTACACATGGGATAAGTATTAGAGCACAGAAGATATATATATATATATATATATATCATGATGATATATGGTTTTGACCTTCATTCATGATGAAATAATATGCACTTTATATCTAAAATTAATTGACAATTAATAAAGTTAATCAAAATTCTTATAAATCTATAGGCAAGATTATTGTTTTCTCGTGTGAGATCTACTCTCACAAAAAAATGTATATGCGTGCGCACACTTTCAAGTCTATTGAGCATAGAAGATATATATATATATATATATATATATATACAGGATTATAATAAGCTTATTCTTTAAGATTCTTTTATATAGTAAATTAGTAATCTTACTTCCCTCAAAAAAATTAGTAATCTTAGAATTTTGTTGATGAGGAAATTAATATGCAACATACACTATCTTGAATGAAGGTCAAAACCATATTTTCCATAGTCCTAAATCTAGTTCGATTAAAATTTTATTCTTCAAATGTTACTTGAGAAATTTTTTTCTATATTTAGACCGTAATGAAGTTCATAGTATGAATAAGAACATTTTTTTTTTTAAACTAAAGCAAACATGATCAAGTAAAATCATGATCGAATTTTCTTCAAAAACAAAAATTAGGCTAATATTTGAACTGAAGTGGATAAGAGCAAAGGTGGTGGATTTATTTTGTGGAGACAGGGTTTTGTTAAAAAGTAAATGCATATTTGTGAGGCCTGGCGCCGTTGAGAATTAAGTGACGGATTTTGAACAAGGATTAATTGTCATCTCTATTCATTTGAAGAGTTTTTGGATACTTTTCAGTAAGTGGGGCAAATTTTGTGGGCGATTTGCTGTCCACCACTGTGGCTCAGAAGCTCTGAAGCTCACAGAAGTAGAAGCGCAGAAGACGACCGTACGTTAATAGTTGAAAAAGACTCCGTTACACGTCGAGGTCGTTGCCGTTGTTGTCCTAGCTAGCTCAGCCAATCGCCGTTGCCGGAGAAGAGACAGAGAAGGAGAGCCGCTGCCTCCAAAGCCCAAAACCATCCGGGGACAACTTTTTTCCCGCCAAATTTAGAGAAATAGTTTGCTTCTTTGTTTTGCCGGAGAGCGGCAGCTGGAGCCCGAGGGTTGAACTTTTATGCTCATGCTCAGAGTAGATGTTGACAGCGACGTCATATCCGGGATAGCGGAACGAAAGAGCGACGCGTGTCCCGCAGTTCCAGTTAAAATAGAGATTTACTCAGTTAACTTTCATTGTCGTTTAGTACATTAAAGATTTACCGTATTGCCTCTGCCGTTAGGAACCGTCCTTGTGGCCATTTACTATCTCTGTCTCCGCTATTCCTGCATGTTTACATATATACACACATGTACTTGACTCTCTCCATCCCCTTACCATCTTTGCTCATGATTCAAAACATTCCCTTGTCTAGTTAGCCATCATAGTTTGAATAAGTACTATCAGTGCTGTGGACGATGATGGGTAGCAGCGGTGGTTGTAGAGACCCTAATAATAGGGCTCGGCCTGAGTACTTCTCGATCAAAGCTGCATGTCCTCAGCCTGCAGTACTACTCACTCCAAAGCTTAGCTGTACTTCCA
Source organism: Rosa multiflora (assembly GCA_002564525.1). NCBI lineage: Eukaryota > Viridiplantae > Streptophyta > Magnoliopsida > Rosales > Rosaceae > Rosa > Rosa multiflora. The sequence goes on from BDJD01000642.1 coordinate 243,546, forward strand.
ACATGACCCAAAGCCCTTTGTTACCATTCAACCACCACCATCAGAGTACGTACCGATGATTTATATACACACACACACAATCATATATAGATGATTACAGTACACACACACGCATATATACATATTATACTTTGATGGTCTGATTATTCTGTGGGTAGGTGATAGCATGATTTCATGTGCATGCAGTGGTTCCAGTGACGTCGAATGAGCAAGGCAGACATAGCAGTGATTGTTTTTATAGTGATAAACAACCGGCAGCTGCAGCTCCTCCTCGAAGTTCCCGATGGACTCCAACCCCGGAGCAGATAATGCATCTGGAAGAGCTGTATCGATCTGGGATCAAGACACCGACAGCCCAACAAATCCGACATGTGGCTGCACGGCTTCGAAACTATGGGAGGGTTGAAGGCAAGAATGTATTCTACTGGTTTCAGAACCGCCGAGCCAGGGAGAGGCAGAAGACACGCCGTGAACTCATGTCCATGCATCAGTCTGACTCTAAACAACAACAACAACAACAAACTTTGACTAAGAACACAATTAGCAGTCTCCGGGACAAAGAATCTGCAGGAGGTACCATTGAATAAGCATCATTTTATTATTAACATGCAGTTAATCTATGTGTTTGACACAAGGCTCCCCAGGTAATATGGGGATTAGGGCTCAACACTTAATGAGGCGACCTCCTTTAGGTCACCTACGGCTCAATAACTGTATGTACCATATTGAATATCTATGCTATGAGGAGAGGATAGTGAGAGACATAACCAATAATTAAGACCATTCAGTACAAATAATATACCCGTGCTTTACGCTCACCAGGCAAGTCAGCAAACTCTAGCCAAGAGCTGGAGAACCTAATTAATTGAACGGGCACTCAAGTACAAGGACTTGTAAATTTATTGGTTCTATATAGTTGAACGGGAGCAAAAATTAATTAACAGATTATTACAAGTTATGGAAATTGTTTCCTTGCAGCTGACTTTCTTCGTTGTTTTGAAGTTGAGCAGCAGAATAGTCGAACACTACCAAGCTTCACTCTTCTTACCGATCAGGTAAGCGTATACCGTATATCGAACCAAAATCTAAAAAAAGTATAGATTTTTATTGAATGCGTTATTTACTTTTCAATAATCCGTCTCAATCCCAGTTGTCATGTCATGTCACGTCACCTACACACATCACACTTATTCCATGTAATACTTGAATAAAAAGACTATTTTATCATTCTAAAATCTAATAGCTCTAAATTATTTGCTTACTTTTAAAATAAAAAAATGATATTTTTTCTGTTTCTTTTTTTCTTTTCATTACACTCATGCTTAGATTTAAACAAATTTTTTTTTCTTCAATCAAGAATAGAAAGTATTTCATGTAATTCGATCAATAGAGTTGCATAACACAAATATATTAATTCAGAGTTTGTTGGGTTCCTCCGTTCCTGCAAATTATGAAAATATATGTGAAAAATACATATTCAAGTTGATATGAATTATATATATATATATATATATATATATATATTTCATCCAAAAAATATACACACATATATATAATGAAATATATTTATTTAAAAAACAAATAACATATATTTTTTTTAATCTCAGCTATAATCTAATGATTATATGATTTAATGGTCTATAAGGAGAGTATAATCTTAATTATAATTTAGGTGGTTATTGATCCGCCCCTACTTGGGGTGTTGTGGTGTCGCTAGTTCTAGCAGCTTGCTTCAAATAAAAAAAGCCCGAGGTCGTCAGGGCTGGCGGATAGCTTGGCACCTGGAGACATAGGTGGCAGGATGGATGAGATACAAATTCAAGAGTATACTTTGTTTGGGTTAGGCGAAGTCCAGAGGTGGAGCGAGATACCTCCATGGGGAAATTTTAAATACACACCTCAAACTACTTAATACACATCCCTATTATTTTATATTTCAAATCAGATTTTATAGATAGATTAAATGACCAAAATAGACATCTATATATTAAAAGAAAAATAATAATAATCATATCTTCCTTATATGATTCTATAATTATAAACACAATAAGTTTCTATACATGCATCCTCATTTAAAATAAGAATAAAGTTAAAACAAGAATAAAGTTAGAAACCATCTAATTTAAATTTTTCTTAAATAAATTGTAATTAAATGGGGTGAGAAACCATATAATTTAGAATTTCAAAATCAATGGCATTAAATGTTTTTAAAACAAATCGCTTTACTCCCACTTTTAGTTTTTTTTTTTTCTAAAAGTTATGATTAGTCAATTTATTATCTAATATAAAACATCACAGGTATAAAACTTTGTAATTGTTAGTTTGTTTGACCATCCAATGACAATTTTGTAGTTCCGTCATTGTGGAGAAACTACTGATACAGTTTTGGTTGAATGTTCAACTCAAAATTTTATACTTGATCAATATGGTGTTTGGTGGATGAGAACTCAAATAATACAAAACCTATTTCTAAGCATCTATTTGAATGGAACAATAATGAATCCTTATGGATTTCCCAATAACTAAGACAAGTAATTAATATGGTCAGTTATACTAATCAAATTAAATAGTAGCCTTAATGTTGTTAAATAATAGTGTATTTCATGGTTTGTTAGGTTAAGGATATTTTAGGTAATTTGGAATGGAAAGAGAATATATTGATATCGTAATTTTAATCCATAAAATCTAGTAATTTAAGTAATATTTAACTCTCTTAATAAGTGATGGAAAAACATTGGAAGAAAGAGTTAAGACTTAAGAGTGGATTTAATAATAAATTATTTTCACTAAATTTTTCTCTCACAATTAAATATTAAATTAAAACATGAAGGAATAAGTAGTAATTGAAGGGAAGAAAAATATTTCAAATTTTAATTAAATTCTTTAATGTCATTGATTCACCCCCTAAAATCTAAAAGGAAATATAAAAGGGTAAAATTGGTGTTCTAAGATTATAATTTGGCAATATATATTATGTGGAATTGGAAATAAAAATTTGTATTTACTTACTTGGCATGACACCTAGGATTATGGCCATTGAGACCTTTTACGATATGTAAAGTGCATGAGTTTCATTTGTTATTGTACGTGAGTTTCATTTGTTACTATATGTCCTCAGAAATCATCTTCAGTACTACAAGAGAGGATGATGAGCATGGTGAAAAGCAATTCCTCCGGGCTACTTATGGAACACATCGATTCACCTGGACTGACCTCAAACATAAACACGTCAGCTACATTAGTTCACAGAAAGCTCTTGGACTTTCATCACTATTATGATTACGACTACGGTATGGTACTATTGACTGCACCGAATATTTACAAAGAAGAAGAAGAAGAAAGCAGAGAAACTCAAACTCTTAAGCTCTTTCCACTCGAGAGCGACAATCTTAAGGGTGCTAAGGATACCAAATTACCTATGAGCAGAACCACACACACGGACACTACTTCAAATTTCATGGCAGACCAATATTATTAGTTTCTTTGAACATTTAAGGGAGCATATAGCTAGGAATCTATATATTCATGTAATAATAGTATGCATGCGTGTCTTCTCTTTCATGGAATAATGTAGCACATCTTTATGATCAGGCCGGTTCTGTATTTGCTTATTCTTCCCACTTTTGTTTCTTCTATTTGTTCAAACAAAGAGGAAGAGTAAGGTTTGTGTCCCTCTTCTTTACTTAATTAGGTTTCTTTAGTTTGTTAGCGTACATTTCTGTTTCTATATATAAAACTCCATCGAAAATGTAAGGTCAATACATATGCATAACTAGCAAGCTCTCATATGTCAAGATCAGGTTCAAATTTGCCTGGTCCTGCATTTTCTGTTTGTATCATGCATGCGATAGAACAGTTGAGTAATGCTGCTGAAGATTGTGTCACACTGATTATAAATAGAGTTATTGTATATGTATCTGCATATGTGTGTATATCGGTCCGATCATAATCATTCCACTTTATACCATAGAGTAAACACATTATGCACTATGGCATCTAAAAGATAGAGATAACAATAATGAATTAGGTTATCATCGCACTCCAACAATTATTTAACTTTGGCACATTACGATGTATATATGACTCCACCAATAATTTAACACACATGTAATAATGTATATGAGCTTTACAGACACCTAATGAGAGAGAGAGAGAGAGAGAGAGAGAGAGAGAGAGAGAGAGAGAGAGAGAGAGAGAGAGATTGCTGCTGGCTACAGCCTTTAATCACCTAAGGCCTCTTTTGGTTCGCAAAAAGGAAATTAATTCATTTGTCTTTCCTATGGAAATGGGAGGAAAATGAAATTTGCGAAGAACTTTCAATTTTGATGTTTGTTAACATAAGAAAAGTTATCCGGAAAACTGTTAAAAAGTTTGCAGTGAATACAGAAAAGTATCATTTCCTTGACATCCCAAAAGGAAGAAATGAACAATTTTTCTTTCTCGATGCTTACTTTCCGCGAACCAAACAAAGCATAAAATTATTGTGTCAGCAGCACCTACGGTAGATTTGTAAGTAGGTCTTTACTCTATAATTAGCAGTCAAGATCTAAGTACCTAATAAAATTCGGAGTTACATACATAAGACTCCACCATCTCCTAGTCCAAGTTGAATCCTTGAATTTTAACTTTCATTAAGGCTAGTGACCCAACACTTATAACATGATCTCAACCTTTAATATTTATAACTTTTTTTTTAATAACCAAACTATATATTTGATGTAATCGAACTATTCATTCATGTTGGTGCAAGTAACCCAACACTTATACATGATCTCAACCCTTAATATTTATAACTTTTTTTTAATGCATTTATAACCAACAAATGTATTTGATGTAATCACTACTACAAATTTCCCCAAACCCCACTGACCTGAATTAGTCCCTATTGGGACAAAGCATACTGATAAGAGTGGCTGATGGCATTAGCCACTATGCAGCCACTAATGGGAAATCAGTCCCCTCTATTGCAGGTGCTAATGGGACTAAGCACACTGTTAAATTATCAGTGTGATGCCTTTAACCAAAGCAAAATTGCTTCCAAATCAGTGCCAAAGCAACTGATCCAATATCAGTGGCTTCGGAATTCCACTGATATCAGTGGCAAAATCATTAAACTGGAATAAAAAAAATAGGTGCCAAATACTAGCAAATACTAGTATTTGAAACCACTACATTTCATGTACCGTATACTATATTAAAAAATGCATCATACAACAAATTCGCAAACTAAAAATAATTCATTACATCTAGAGACAACAAAATTTCTTCTCCACAACTGCAACCCTTCTTTGATATGGACAAACTCTTTCAAAGCAAATGGCAACGTGCTCACAGTACCTGAAGTTCTAGAATCCATGATCAGAATTTAAGCTTTGATTCTTACAGAGTCTTGG